>ML795733.1:651221-669310 GCA_009831015.1 Picea engelmannii | reverse complement strand
CTACAACTCTAAGTTTACTTACCCCGGGTTGACAATTTAATTGAGGGTAGTTTAGTGTCTTTTTTAGTACATATAAATCACTTAACATTTTGGTGTCGTTGTCGGGGAGTTGTCTTAAGGTAAGAAGTAATTAAGAATTAGATCATTTCTATACCTTAACATTAGCTTGGTGGTGGGGGAGCTTTAAGACGAAAGGTAAGAACCTACGCATCTGCTATAGCAGGTTCCCCCAAACCCAATAGTAGTTTTTCTTTTTGTTTTTTTCATGAATAGACCTAGGAATCAAATGGTAGATTTTTCTTTTTGTTTTTTCTTTCTTTCATGAATAGGCCTAGAGACCCACAAGGTAGATACATTAAATCAAAATCAGACCTTTCAACCAAGTTTCCTTCCGCTCTCTTTGGGGGAAGGAACGTTTTGCTTATAAAATCCACAGATTGATACCGAAAAACAGGAGCTAGCTCGAGTCAAAGAGCTAAAATAGTCTCTGAAGGGACTAACACAGGGAGCACTATAGAACAAGAAAATGAAGCATCAATCATACTAGGACAGGAGGTAAGACCACTCGAGTCTTCCACAAAACCAAACAATACAACCTTTGCTTTTACACCACCACCAGGGGACCCTAGTTTTAAAGATATCATAGACCCTGAACAAGTGAATCTTTTGTTTGGTAGCTCAACCAATGTAATTACATCTCATATTAACACAAAAACTTTGGCACCAATAATCTCAACCGGCTTGAGTAGAGTCCCAAACATCCAATCAGTAGGAAGACCTTTTCATCAAAGGGAAACTTTGTTCTCTTCAAAGATAAAACCACTTAGGTACTCTCTTTTTGGAAACCAAGCAAATATGGGTGATCAGGAGGACCATAATAATGTCAGACACGGAGAGGAAGAATAAATTGGAAACCAAACCAAAACTACCTTCGGGTTTTTGATTTTAGACACCACTCTGAATGTCAGCATGAAGAATATTCCTCTCTCAACACTGCCTACCTTTTATGGTAAAAATAGTGAAGATCCAGAATCCTTCCTGTTTGAATTTGAAATCTTGGGCAGGAGCTACAACTATGTGCAAGATGTCCAGAAATTAAAACTCTTTCCTGCCACCCTCAAAGACTCTGCACTAAGATGGCTCATGGGGTTGGGAGAATCCAGTATTAGGTCTTGGGAAGCCATGAAAGACATATTTCTCAAGAAGTAACAAGACTAATGCAAGACCAAAGAGTCTCATAATGACATCTTTAAATTCCAATAGTTAGAAGACGAGACCCTTGAAGACTATATGGAAAGATTTGGTTATATCTCCAAAAAGTCAAAATACCATGACCTCCCAGAGGATGCAGTTAGGGCTCTTTTCCTTAAGGGAATTTCAGAAGAATATTTAGAGATGCTTAACCTAATGGCATCAGGTGATATTTCTCATAAACCATTTGCTGAGATATGTGAAATGTGTAAAAACTACTCAAGGAGTAGAGCCAAAACATGGAAGAATGTCTAGGACCCTTACAATAGAAGCTTAAAACCAGTTAGTTTAGGTGGTATTACGAGAGCAGAGATAGGGAACCTTTTAGAAAACTTCAAGATAGACATCCTAAGAACAATAGGTTCCCAGTTGGATACCCTTAAACTCAAAAAGAAACAGGAGGAGGAAAATGCAACAATGAGCATATATTGCCCAAGATGCAGGAGGAAGCATTCCTCAAGGGAGTGCCCATTAGATAAAATTTTAGCTTGTGGCTTCTGTACAGAAGACCATGTGACTGAAAAATTTCCATCATTTCCTGGTTTATTAGCCATATATAGGAGTGGAGATCCTAGGGAGTCTTCTTATGCAGCTAGGAGGCCATGGAAGCCTAGGAATCAACCCACATACCCAGATCTACAGTCCCAAGTTCCACCCTATTATCAACAATGACAGTGGAACTCATCAGGTTGGAAAAACTGGTCTACTCAGTACCAAAATCCTTCGATTCAAGGATGGAGGGGAGGACACAACTAAGGAAATCCTCAAGCTCCACCTATTCCTATGTACAACCATCCTTATTCTCAGTTCTCATCAAACACTCTGTAGCCTTTGCCAGGTTTTGTTCCACCACCTTTACTTCCTATCCCACAACAACAACTGCTCCAATTTCAAAATGAAATCTCCCCAAGACCAACACTATTACCGGCACAGCCAGTGTCAAATCCCAATAATAATCCCCCTCAACCTCTTAACAATGTTGAGATGCATGCCTTCTCGACATATGTCATTACTTCTATTCCATTACAGGAAATGAAACTAAGATCGAGAAAATTTATAGATAGGAAGAGCCCTTCAGTAGTCATCCAAGAAGAAGAAGAAGAAGAAACCACCCAACAACCCATGGATGAAACTAGGTGGGAAGATGTTATTATCCCGAAGAATCAAGAACCCAAGCTTCCCCAAAATGAACCTTTACAAATTATGAAGGTACCTCCTTATCCAGACTGATTGGTAATCGAGAAACCTACCAACCGACCAAAATTTGACATTCTTAATGAATTGAAAAATATTTGTGTCAAGATTCCTCTGCTTCAAGCCATTAAAGACATTCCAATCTATAGTAAGGTAGTCATAGAATTGTGTATCAAGAAGCTAGGTAGGAAGCAAAAGGACCCTCCTATAGTACATTTGGTAGGAGGACTCTCTGAGTACATATTAGAGTAGCCAAAGCTAGAAAAGTATGGGAATCCAGGAAACCCCGTAGTGACTATAACCATTAAGGAGGTCTCCATCGGAAACACTCTCATAGACCTAGGGGAAACCATCAATGTTATGATCGCTATTACCTTGGAACAATTACAGTTACAACCTCTTCTTCGGCCTACCCCAACCATTTTGGAATTAACAGATAAGACTAAGGTTACACCTGAAGGGATTTTAGATGATGTCATGGTTACTTTAGCCTCATGAGAGTACCCTGTAGATTTTCTTGTCATTCATTCAAAGGATCCTACCTAAGGCCATCCTGTTATTTTGGGAAGACCTTGGCTAGCCACAACCAATGCATTTATTGGCTTTAGAGAAGGAGAAATGACCATCTCAAATGGTCTCTCTATCTATAAGCTCACCATTTACCCTCCAGCTCAACCTATTATGGAAAATCTATGATGGCTTGAATGTCCATACGAGAACGAAGACTAGGAAGAACCTGTATTGCCTAGTGACCATGCAAGGTCACTTCATGAGCATACACCAGAAAATGTTCTAAACCAATTCATTTCTGCTATTACATGTGTGGATTTTCCACAGTCTTTTCCCTAATTTGAGTACATGTTTGGCGAAGAATTTCAAGAACAATTAGATCCATCCATTTTGTCTTTGACATATTTTATTTTTGAAATAGATGAGTCTTCCATGTCTTATACTATACCCTATGAGATTAGTCTAGGGAAAGTTTTACATATAAACTCTGGGATAGATACAAACCAACATAAATAATTAGTAGATATCCTTAAAGAACAATCAGGAGCATTTGCCTGGGAATACACTGACATGAAGGGTATACACCTTAACACATGCATCCATCATATATACACCCATGGGGAAGTGACACCTGTTAGGAAACCCCAGAGAAGGATGAACCCAACACTCAAAGATATAGTCAAGGAGGAGATTCAAAAGTTGTTAAATGTCGGATTTATCTATCCCATCTCCGACAGTAAGTGGGTATCCACGCTAGTAGTGGTTCCAAAGAAAGTGACCGGGAAATGGAGAATTTGTGTTGATTTCCGGGAACTCAATAAGGCCACTCTGAAGGACTACTTTCCTCTTCCTTTCATTGACTAAGTTCTAGATACTTTGTCCGGAAAGAAGTATTTCTCCTTTCTAGATGGGTACAACAGGTACAACTAGATTATTATAGCACTCAAGGACCAGAACAAGACTACCTTTACGTGTCCTTGGGGCACCTATGCCTATAGGGTCTTACCAATTGGATTATGTAATGCTCCTGCAACATTTCAACGAGCAATATTAGGGATATTTGTTGATCTTATTCACGATTGTGTGGAGGTCTACATGGATGAATTCACAGTTTATGGCAACACTTACCAGGAAGCCTTAGACAACTTAGAAAAAGTCCTCATCAAATGCCAGGAAATGAACCTATCCCTAAGTCATGAAAAATGCAAAATGTTGCTAACTGAAGGAGTGTTTCTAGGACATCGTGTTTCATCTGAAGGAATAAAATTCAATCCTGCAAAGATTGAGGTCATTATTAGACTCCCACCCCCTAAGAATCAGAAAGAGGTGAGAAGATTTCTTGGACATGCCAGATATTACCGACAGTTTATTGAAAATTTTACAAAGATTGACGCACCTATGTTTGTATTATTGATAAAAGATGTTGTTTTTGTTTGGACTGAGCATTGTCAAATTGCCTTTGAAACCCTGAAAGCCAAGTTGTCTGAGGCACCAATTCTTAGAGGGCCCAATTGGAATCTCCCATTTCATATATCCACTGATGCCTCTGACACTGCAATCGGCGGGGTATTAGGGCAGAAAGAGGACCAGCAGTCCTATGCCATTTATTTTATAAGCAAGAACTGGTCCCCTGCCGAGTTGAAGTACACAGTCACCGAGAAGGAATTCTTGGTAGTTGTTCATGCTATTAACAAATTTCATCATTACATTACAGGTTGTGAAGTATTTGTAGACATCGACCATTCCTCCATTTGGTTCCTCATGAGTAAACCTATAACTAATGGTCGAGTGACTAGGTGGCTCTTGTTATTACAAGAATTTAATATTACTGTGCTTGACCGACCTAGAAAGGATAATGTAGTAGATGACTTTCTTTCTCGAATAAAGAATGAGGATGATGACATCCATGTAGATTATAGTTTCCTGGATGAGTATCTCTTTTCCCTTTCTATCAATACCCCATGGTTTGCGGAAATGGAAAACTATATGGATACTAGGAAGTTACCATCTCATTTGTCACCTCATGAAAAGCAGAAAATTATTACACAGAGTGCTAATTACTCTTGGGTTGGTCATGATCTTTTTCGCACAAGTCCTGATTTGATTATTCGTAGATGTGTCCGAGAGGACAAGGTCCCTGAAATACTATGAAGTTGTCATGATGGACCATGTGGTGGCCATTTCTTTGACAAACGCACAACATATAAGGTATTATATTCAGGTTACTATTGGCGTAGAATTTTCAAAGATGATGCCAAGTATGTGAGAATTTGTGATATTTTCCAAAGGATAGGTAGACCTACATCATCTAACGAAATGCCTTTGCAGGCCCAAGTTATGATAGAACCCTTCGAAAAATGGGCCCTCGACTTTGTAGGAACAATTTCACCCATGTCCCATAGGAAGAACTATATCTTGGTTTGTACAGACTATGTCACCAAATGGGTAGAGGCAAAAGCCCTATTTAGGACCACAGAGAAGTCTGTTGTCGAATTCATCTACGAAGACATATTTACCCACTTTGGTGTCCCTCGTGAAATTGTTACCGACCAAGGCACTCAATTTACTTCCAAGATGATGAAAGAGCTAATAGAGAAATACGGGATTAAACATTGTAAATTTTCTCCATACCACCCACAAGCCAATGGTCAGGTAGAATCCACAAACAAAGTTTTGGAAGCCATCTTGACCAAGAATATTCAGTTACATCACCGAGATTGGGCTAATAGGATCCCAGAGGCTTTGTGTGCATACTAAACTACTTGGAGAAATACCACTAGGCATACCCCTTATGAGCTAGTGTACGGGAAACAAGTACTTTTACTAATAGAATTCCAAGTAAGGACCTTCAATATTGCCGCAGAATTAGGATTGAACCTGGATGAGGCTCAGAAGAAATGAGCCCTACAATTGAATGAATTGGATGAAATCAGGCAAGATTCCATCCAACGGACAATATTGGTCCAAAACCAGAGGAGCAAGTGGCATGATAAGTTTATTAAAAAGAAACACTTACAGCCTGGTGATTGGGCCCTGTTGTTTGATTCTCAGTTCAAAAACTTCAAAGGAAAACTTACCACCCATTGGTTGGGCCCTTACGAGTAGACACTGTATATGACAATGGAGCTGTAAAAATTAAAACATTTGACGATGGACAAGTCTCCTTTGTGGTAAATGGACACCGACTTAAGTTTTATCATAAGCCCATTTCCAGAGAAGATTTTCTATAGGTCATGTTAGCTAACAAGGCATTGGCCTTAGTATATTGGGAAGTCCCCCCTTGTTCTTGAAACACTTTTTGAGTTTCCTACTGTATATATGTAAATATTTTTTGTATTTTGTTAATAAGGAAATTCTAGATATTTATGTAAGTAATTATTTCACCGGGAGTACACCGTTTCAAGGATCTTTCATCAAAACATTGTTATACTTGAATCTTGTGTCTTCTAAAGCATCAAATCAATAGTGACTTACTGTAATTAGCCATGTTTTTGCAAAAATCATCTTTAAGGCATTCTAAAGCAATTGCTCTTGAAACTCTTCACCATTGTATAAGGGAGTGATACCATAACTATCAAGCCTAGAGGTCTCTTGTACAGTGTTTCCAAGAAACCTGAGTAAGTAAGTCAAGTGTCTTTATAAGAATAACAGGGAAGTCTAATTAGCAGTTAGTCATGGAAACATCACAATAATTACAAAAGAAGAAAGTGAGTTGAGCCTAGAGATACCTTTCTGTTATTTCTCGATGGTACCATCCACTACACACTAAATAGATTTATTATATCATATCTTTAGATAGGCCACGTCCACTTAAGTACCCCTTACATCAGGACAACCACTAATAATATAATGAAAAGTCATCCTATAACATAAATACCATCCCAATTAAAAAGAAAAGAAAGAAAAAGTGGTTTCATAGTTGTTCCCCCATCTTCTTGCACAAGCAATCTTATACTAAAATATTAAAGGATGGAGGGCCAGTCTCTGAGGGTTTAATAGGCTAACCCACTGGGATACTGAATAGGTCTACTGGTAGCGGGTACCATCCTGTGGCATGACTAGGTAAACCTGTCAAATTACTGAACAAGATTGCTGGCAGCGGGTCATTCTACCTAGCGAGGATGATGATCTGACAAAAGTAAATAATAAATCTAAACTTGTCCTGATGTACAACATTACTTGCAGACAAAGATGACATGAAGTATGTGTGGTTTAGCTAAGGTTAATGAATCTCATAAACTTGCCATCGGGGAATTACTCTAAGACTATCTTGAAACTCTCTTACCTACCTCTTCTTATCTATATATAGGATCTATTATCCTATAGGTGGGGCCATCCCTAACTATCTTGTCGGACCAATCTGTGAAATTTCATATTTACACTTGACATACTGTAAATCTTCAGCTATTGGGGGATACTGACTAGTTTCCTATACTTTTGATTGTGAGGTGTCACAATACTTAGGTGAGGGGGAGGGGTTCATGAGTTAACAAATGATCATTGCCTAGAGAAAGGAGTCTTTGCAAGAATTTTTGTATTATTACCATGATACAGGTTATTACATTTACAGTAATGTTATTTTTAAAATGCTTCACTCCTGTGTGCTATACATTACTAAACTCATGCTTAACAGATCACTCTTTATTGATTTATCGTTCATTACAACCCGTTCATTATAGGTTTTGACATTTTCTATAACCCTTCCATTATAGCTTTCGACACTATATGTCATATACAAGAAGAATGAGTAAGCATGGAGCACTCTGCCTCTGCTCATTAACCACTATGGTTGTCAAAAATACTTCAAAATTGCAGGTTGTCCATTAAAAGAGGCAAAAATGCACTTAACACAGGAGTACCAGATGAAGTGTCGGATGAGGTGCCGAATGCAATGCTATTTAAAGTGTCGTTTGAAGTGCTATTGCATTGCATACCAGTAACTGTCCTAGATTCCAGAGAACTAGAATTCAATTATATTTAATTAAATTTGTTACAGGCATTGAATATAAGATGCCCCATATTGTTATGATCAAATGACCAAGTCAAAAGACTTGGACATTGATCTAAGTACGCACCACTCCATTTCTCCCAAGCTTGCCATCAAATTCGAATCTCCCACACATGGCAGCTCACGTGCAAATGTGGACAACGTCCTCCACCATAAGAGCATCCAAAATCAGGCTAGGCACTCTATTGTTTCATTTTCCCTTTCCATTTTCTCTGCCCTGTGTTAAGGAATCACGCCCAACCTCTACCAAATTTTCCCTCTATTCTAATCACACTCAGACTGTGTTAAACCCATGCCATTTCTTGGCCTGTTTGCACCCTTTCTTGGTAAAATTCGCCCTCTGTTCCAATTGCACTCAAACCGTGCCCAATTCGTGTCTTTGTGTGGCTCGATTTCTCCCTTGCTTGGTGAATTCAAACCCTTTCACAATGCCCAAGTGATACGAACCCTCCTTCTATGTAGACTTGTTTTCCATTCCAGAATTTGAACAGTGTAGGGAAGTGTTCTTGCATGCTGGCTGGGGTCCATTTCTGTCGAGTTTTCAAGGCCATGATGATGGTCTTTCTATGCAATTTGCAGTTGGTTTTGATGGCAAGATAACACATGTAGGGTCTCTCAATTTTGCAGTCACAGAAGAATCAATTGTTGCTGCAACAAAACTTCCAAGAATGGGAGATAGGTGGTTCAAGAATCATCAATTTCCACGCTCAAGTTACAACAGGGTGTTTAAGCCTAAATTCAGAGCATTTCAGGAGTGAAAGGGTATGCTAAGGAGTCGATAAAGCTATAATTGGTCAATCCACTTATCGTCATCACATGGTTAATTACATGTGAAGGTAGATACTCCACCTTCAAATCTTGTCACTTTAGATTGCTGGCTCATTTTCTCTTCAATAAACCTTTAAACTTCCCTTTTTATTTTCTCAAAAGCTTGGAGAAAATGTCCTCTCAAGTGAGGAAAAATGTGACCAACCCCCACAATAGTCTCTTCCACCATGGTTTGATCAAACTCCTTGTTCTTACTGAACTAGAGAAGCAGGGGCAAAGTTGGGATGCCTTTATCTACCAATTTGCAAATCCTCACTTGACAGTTAAGACCGGAAGGAAGCCACTTAGCCTAAAAACTATCTCTCCATCCAAGACTCACTCTCCAAAATCTCTAAACTCCCTTGCACAAACTCCCTCTTTGACGGAACAATACCAAAAGCTTGTTGATATTCCTACTTCTTCATCGGGGAAGAAGACCAAGAACAAAGACCAAAAGAAGCTTATTGTTGACCCCCCAATGCCTTCATTTTCTCTTGATCCTACACCTAAGAATCCCCAAGAATTAATGCAACAATACTTTCCCATCATTCCCACAAACATGAGGGGAGCCAACCGATTTGGTAATGGACCTTTTCGGAAGGGTACCCAGAACATAAGAAGCAAGCCTTATGCCAAGCCTCTACCTACTTTGGGTCCTATCCAAGTATCCTCCAACCTTGAGAGCCCTCATAAGCAACCTAGAGAAGTCTCTGAGGATGGATTAGAGACACTAAGGAAACTGAAATCAGAACCTACGTCACCTTTCCAATCTCCCATCACACCTACTTCACCCATGCCCACTCTTGATCCTAAAATTGATAAATTGACCACATCTCTCAAAGGACCTAAGCCTTCCTCGGAGATCAATGATTCTTCCCCAACTATAGAGGAGCTACAAAGGGAAAACCATCAGCTTCTCCAACAATTAGAAGAGAGGAAGACAATGGATGCACACCTTCATCATGAAAATGGAGTCCTTCAGGAAAAAGTTAACTCCCTTCAACGGTTGGTCGATGGGATGACCCAATCTAACAGGATCTTAAGAGCACAATTAAAGCAACATAAGAGACACAAGGATAAGCCTACACAACAAGAAGGATAGGCTTCTAAAGCCGACCCTCCTTGGCAAGCCTAGTTCCGAGGGATGACTTCTTTTTGTTTGTAGTGGGACCTGCAAAATCGTCGGTGTGGGGGTATGTTGGGCCCGGGATATGATCATCTTCATGATGTTATTATACACTTTTTTCCATATGTATATATGCATTTTTATCTTTCAAAGGAGATTTTTGAAGAATTTTATGGTAAAATGATACAATCGGCATGAGGTACGTATAATTCGTGTTTTGTGATTCAATCAAGTTTAATTTATCATACTTTATGGTGTCCAAGAGTTAATGCACTTTTTTCTGTTGTTACAGGGAAAAACGCACCGTGTTTCTTGGTCTGGCATTTGTTTCGACACTCGATCTAGCACTTGTTCTGGTACTTGATCTGGCACTCGTTCTGGCACCCAGTATTGCACAAAAACACAAGGCAAGTTGGCGGTTATGGTATTGGCGGCCAGTGGTTGACACATCAAGCACATGGGTTTTGTTTTTCATCGCCCCCTCCAGCTACTAAGCTCAATACAACTCGATTTAAGTTGTCCAAAGATGGTGCTTATTGGGTTCCTCTGTTTTGTTAGTTATTGATGCATTTAATGCAATTTGCCGAATTTAGACGTGGTTCGACCCTCCCGTGGTCGACCACCTTGGTTGTAAGCTTATAAATACTACCAGGATGATCATCAGATTGTTAGGCAAGTAGAATAGCCATCAGATTGGAGATAAACTCATTATACTCTGTTTTTCATTTTTCACATTGCCAGAATAGTGCCATAACTACAGTTTTTACTTTCATGGTGAATTCGGCCTGCTAAAGTTCATGGTGTGCTTGTAGAGGATAGCCATGAATGTATGGGGGGGGCACTAGTAGTCTGGTGATGTTTAGTGTGTTGTTTATATGTTTCACAATTTAAATTGTCTTTTATTTCCTATACATCCATGTTTTATGTTTTAATTAGCTAGTTGTGATTTAATTGTTTATTGTTCTTTTGCAGGTTAGTGTGATGGATTATGTTATCATGAATTAGTTATGTAGGCTAGGAATAGACTTGCAAGTCTCTACACTAACTCCATATGCATCTCGATATCAGATTACACTTTTATTTATTGTCTTACAGTCAAGTTTAAAACATAGTTGTTTTTTAGAATAAAATAGAGTTCTATTTGGGTTTCATTTGACAGGGATCTTTGATAGATAGATAGAATTAGTTTCAATTTCTAGTCATAGCTTGCTTACTTCAGTTTATATAGATTTCATTTAATTAGTTGTTGGTTAAATTAGATTGTCAATTTACTTTTTAATATCATGCTTTAAATTTTTTTTTTTAATTATTTCTTTATGTTAGTTTGAATGGCTATTGTCAATTTACTTTTTAATATCATGCTTTAAATTTTTGTTTTTAATTATTTCTTTATGTTAGTTTGAATGGCTAGAATAGACATAGTGTAGTTTTATTTCACGCAATTTCCTTTCATAGATTAAAATGCAATTAAATTCCTTAGTTAGATAATGATGATATCATTGTGATGTTGATGGTTTATACATGAATATGCAGGGTATTTAACATTACGTTTATCATGGCTAAGTTTTCATTGGACTGTTTACTTCACACCTTTCATTTTTCCATTGCAATTAGTATTGAGCTTATACCATTAGAACTATCCTTTGTTGTCAAATGTCATCGATATATCATCTGTCACCACCGAAGGCATTCACACAACCACCAACATTACATTTGAGTGTTTCATAGGTTAAATTTAGTTTCTTGCTTTAGCAGATTAGAAAAGATAGTTTCTTGTTTTCATAAGTTTAGTTGATAGTCTTTCTTGCTTTCAATAGACTACATTTCCCTTCATGCATTGCATTGAGAATTTAAATTTCCTTTCACGCAAGAGAAATAGTTTTGCATTAGGCATTTAGTCCACTTGCCTCTTAGGCTAGGTAGTTGTTCAATGAGAAGTCTTTGATTACTTGTCTTTTTCTTTATGCTTTTGCTTGCTTGTCTATTTTCTTTAATAGGTTAGTTAGGTGCTTTTGCTTTCTTGTCTGTTTGATTTAATAGGTTAGATAGGTTCTTTTGCTTACTTTCTTATTTATTTGCTTTCATAGGGTAGTTGCTCATTGAATGTAGGTTGGCAAGTTAAAGGTAGTTTGCTTTCATCATTTGCTTAGTACGCTTAGTAGTTTACCTTTGCTTACTGTCATGAACTAGTTTGCTTTACATAGATTTTTCATTCGCTTTCTTAGGAACTATCCATTAGTCCTTGGCCCAAAAGTACTTAGGTTACCTAGTTTCAATTTTCTAAGTAGGGTTTGTTCATTAGATAGGTTTGCTTGAATATATTAGCCCTAGATAGTTGCTTTCCTTAGTTAGTCTACACTCCTACCAACCTTTTTACCTTTGGCATATATTTTKCTACAACTCTAAGTTTACTTACCCCGGGTTGACAATTTAATTGAGGGTAGTTTAGTGTCTTTTTTAGTACATATAAATCACTTAACATAATTCATCAACAATCCTCTATTATTATTTCTTTCTCTCCTGGAGTGTTGTCTTGCATTCCCATTAGCTTGATACCTCATGATTTATTCTTCCATTATCCTAGGATGATCATGGACTTGCAACTACATATTATGATGATATTAATTTTCATCATTCCACTATTATTCGAATCCCTCTGATCCAACTTCTATATGACCCAATTATATTTCCAGTCATGTTTTCTGAGTAACCTTGGATAGTTAACACCAACTTTCTTCTTGAGATACTTGATTTATCCCTTCCTTATCTGATCATATCAACATTTGGATTTTCTTGATGAATATTACTTTGTCCTGTCTTGGCCAATCGGATTTCAAACTAAATTGCATAATCCCCTTCCATCATGCCATAATGATGCACCTATTCCTCAACCGACACTCCTTACTTATGTGCATATTCGTTTATTTACCCTTGAAGTGATTCCATTCATACCATGCTTCCATTGTGCACTTTGATAACCATAAGGGAACCATTACTCTATAATTGCATATCTAATCCCTAGATATGATGCACTCTTTATCCATAAATGAATCAATCCTCTTTCTTTATCTGATTATTATCATTTTGATAGTCAATTCCTTTTATAATAGATCTGACTCCAATGTATTGCTTAATCTATATATTGGTTTCTTTGGGAGTGAATGTACTTTCACTAATTCATTCACTACATGATCTATTCATTTTCCCATATTCTATCGAGTACTTGACTAGCATGAGTGGACTTCCTGTAGTGGCTTCCCATGACTTTATGGCTACACCCAGATTCATACCTTAACATTTTGTACTCTTGGCCTTTGATCACCTTATGAAATATTTTTGTCATAGAACTATTTCCCTGAGAACTTATGCTTATATTTAACTAAATTTCAACCTTCTCACCTCTTAAGAACTAAAAGTTTTTAACTCTGCAAAAATGTGCAACCAACAAAATTTGTTAGGCTAAATAATTTAACAAATTTATGAAATTATGTACAATTTTGTTCCAATATTGCATCATAATTCCTTCTTGTGATTATTGTGAAAATTAACTGCCCAAATCAAATTTATTGGTTCATAATTAGACTCCTCTATCCAAGACCTTTCTAATGACTACTCCCTTGCTCAATTCTGAGTCTTGAGTAGAAAGTTATGGTCATTTGAAAGTTGTCCATTAATTTCTCATGTTCACACTTCAACTTGGTGCAAATTTGCATTGTAATTATGCATTTTTGCACATAATCCATTGGAGGTTTGGTAAGAGATCAATTGTTTTTCTTCATATACATATTTTTGAAAGTCTATCAAAATTTCACCTCTTTCTGGGTTCTGGGCTACTAGTTACAACCTGTTGAAGTTCTAGGCCAATTAGTGACTTTTGTCTAGAACGCTACATGTACCTTCTATATCGTCTTAAACATTTTTAACATGCACATAATTTAAATTCATATCCAGGACTGTCTTCTATGGTTCAATATATTTCCATAGACTACTCTTGTGCCTCAATCCGATTCCAGAGCAGAAAGTTATGGCCCTTCGAAGTTAGTTGGGTCTTAAAATTTACCCTCCACTATTTGTCCTGTAACTTACTCATAAAATCTCCATTTGACGAACGACTTACACCATTATAAATATCTCTCTGGGTTCTTTAATTTGGGCTATAGAGACAAAGTGTACCTTGGTACACTCTTTTCTCGGGGTTTTTGACTAACTAAAAACTCTATTTACGGCCTCAAAAATGCATTGCAAAAAGATGACCTTCGAACAATATAAAATGTCGCAGAAAATTCACTAGTTTTCTGTTGTTGTAGGCCATCCAAACAAATTTTCGTGCACAAATTTGAACATGTACACCAATATTTAGCATGCACAGTAGCACCAGAAGGTAGCACATGCTTCACACACTTATTACCAATGTGGATCACTTCTCTGTCGCATCAATAATTGGTGCACACTACTTTTGTGTTGAGCGCCAATATCTATAGCACACAATTTTGGTTCATGCACTAATACATGTTGCACACAATTCTTGTGTCACATGCTAATATTCCACATTCATTGCACTCTATGAGTTGCACCATGCAAAAGTTTAGTACGGTCTCACTGTGCACCAGTAATTCGCATGCACCATTAATTAAATTGTCGTGCAACAGGAATATACCCACATTGCACATGCACCAACAAAATTCCTCTGTGCTCTACCAATACTGCACACACCATGCATGTCAATATTATGTGTGTGCACATTCAATCTGCACCCCACAGTGCTAAATTTAGTGTGCACTTTCGCACACCATTATTTTTCACACATTACCACTCTACACCGTGCAATGCCAAATTTAAGTGCACACACCCACGCACCAATATTCTCCCTACATTACCACTCTACACCACCCAACACCGAATTTAAGTGCACACACCTGTGAACCATTATTTTCCATGCATTACCACCCTGTACTGCGCAACGCCAAATTTAAGTCTGCACACCATTATTTCCCGTGCATTACCACCCTACATCGCACAGTGCCAAATTTAAGTGTGCACACCCATGCACCATTATTTTCTGTGCATCACAATATTTTCACTAGGCATCATGCATTTTTAGTGCGCACACCTACGCACATTCATTTTTAAGTGCATCAGTTCCTCGTGAATTTAGCTGCAGAAATTGGAGCTTTTGCCAAAAAAAATCCCAATTTTCACCATAGACATTCTGCAACTATGAAATTTGTTCYATTTCACCCCTATAACACCAATTCAACCTCTACAACAAAAAATCGTTGTTGGTTGACATTCCTGGAACGTTTTTTTTTTTTTTTTTTCCAAACTCAATTCACGAATTGAAATTTTTTATCAACTAATCTCGCTCCATATTCCATGGCTTCCCTGTAACTTCAAATTCGACCAATTCCACGTCTTAATTTTCTAGAAAATATATTAAATTAAGGATATCTCATCACTTGGCCAAATTTCTCAATTTTCCCATGAATTTAACAATAGAATTTGGGGCTTTTGCCCAATTCCACACAATTGCTTCCAATTTTTACCATGGACGATCTGTAACTTGAAATTTGGCCACTTCGAAAACAATTCTATGTGAGATTTCACTTGAATTCAACTTGCTCAACCCATCCAGGCTCAGTGTTGAAAACTGGAGCTCTGATACCATATTGTAACATCCCTAACATCCAATTGGGCTATGCCACATAACATTTTCCGAACTGTATGCAAAATTAAAACATATACACACAAAAACTCTTGCATAACTTTATATATAAAACTTAGAATAGAAAAATACATTCTGCAAATGCTCATACAAAATAATAATAATAATAATACACATGCAACACACATGAAAAAACCATAAAAATAAACGCATACATAATAATGCAGCATGTAATTTAACACAAAATGGACACTTATATTGGTAAAAATATCACCAATTGCGTGCAGACCTTCGATGAACCTCCTAGCCTTAGACCACATTGCTCATCACTCTCAAGAGTGGATCACTCCCGAGCTGGGACTAAACTCCACCTATGTAAAGGGATTCCTAATCAGGATGATGTATCTCAAACAACAGGAAAAATTTCTGTCACGGGTGCTAACTTGAACTAAAAACCTACAATCCCTCATTCCCCACATGCCCTTCCCACCCCAGGAAGTGTGCCCCTTCTCTACTCAACAGTCCTTTGGCAGCCCCACTTCCTTTCTAGGGCTTCAAAAACAGGCTGGACAGGATGTCTTAGAGCCCTATAGCTGCAGTTTGGCACCTTCGAGAAATCAATTCCCAACAATTCTCTCACCTAGAGAGAAATTGATCATAGGCCTAACAACCCACCTCTTCAATATCCCACGGGCCTCACAACCCACTTCTTCAATCCATCTCCTAAGCTAACCAGGTACATGTATGTGTATGGGTACAGGTACGAGTATGGATACAGTGACATGAAGGTACGAATATAGTTACAGGTACAGGTACAGGTACATGTATAGATAGGTACAAAGGACAACTGAATGAGTGAGTGAATGATGATGGAATTATGGAAAAATAACTAAGTCCAATCTATATGTATGCATGTTCCCAACTTGACACTTGTCATGTTGACAGATACTTTGGTCCACTTGACCCCATCCTTAGAACTTCGGATAAAATAATTATCCATACTTTATACTTTAAGGAATATTAATATAATATTCCTTTTTGGCTTAAGCTCCCTAGATTATCCCCTTATCCTTAACTTTTAGCCCCCCCTTTCCCTTACTAGTGGATTTTAGTCCCCCATACTCTTTTATCATGGTCGGTCTACACGTAGTGATGTATTATATTAATGATAAAAAATATAAAAAAATAGGCTCACTAGCCTTTAGCATCTAGGCTTTCTGGCCTAATTCAACACATAAGCCTCCTAGCTTATAATATATCGCTCACCAACCTATAAAATGAAACATATACACAAAAGGCTCTCTAGCCTCAAAATTGCACACACTTAAGTTTGTTGCACGCGGTATCATGGAATGTGCACACTTCATCATTTTAGTCCGTAGTACATGTGTGCACTATACCATGAAAGGTGCATGCAAAATGATATAAAACAACTCACAAGCTTAAGTACATTTTCATTTACAATTTGGGGTTCATCCTAGGGGTATTAGAAGCACCTACACTACATTTAGCAAGCGTATAATCGAGCTAATCACTCTTCGACTCAAACTTCTCCATTTGAGGCATGTTTTGGTTATTTTCCAAAATCTTATTTAGATTTTATCTTTGGGAAGGTGTTAGCGATATTTCTTGCTAAGGGGTTTAGACATCAAAAGAATGGGTTAAAACCCACCTATCCTAAGTCTTGGTGCGAATGCGCCCGTGATTAAACGAGAATCAAGATTGAATGGCCAAGAATCACGCGCCCAGATCAACGACGCGCGTTGGATTCCGGACCCCCCTTGCCATTCTACCTTTAAGCGGGGGGGGTCTGGAATCGCGGGCGCAACTCTCCGACGGTTCAGATTAGTGCGCCCGGATCAACGGCGATGAAGAGCATTCCGGACCCCCCCCGCCTTTCTACCTTTAAACGGAGGGGGGGGTCTGGAATCCCATGTGCAGCTTCTCGACGACCACGATCGTAGCGCCCAGATCAACGACACTCGTACAGTCCCTCTCCTCTCAGCTGCCCTGTACTTAACCAGTGTGGCCCCCCCTCCTGTCATTTCATTCTCCCTTTCGCCTTTCCCCTGTTGCCGTGTGTCATCCATTCACCTCTCCTCTTTGGTCCGCGTGGCCCTCCCTTCTTCTCACTATCCGCTCATCACCCGCCACGCGTCCCGTTCCTTTCCACATCAGCCTCTCACCCGAGGGCGAGTTCGTTCTCCTGTCTTCTCCTCATATACCCGGGTGTCTTCCGCCATGGATCATCCTCTGTCACCCCTCTCTGCTGTCACTCTCACTTCTCATCACTCCTACCATACACCATGACCTCCGCGCTAGCCCTCATGTCCGCCCCTCAAGCTATTCAGTTGTTCCAGGTGGCAGCACGAGAAGTCTTCCCTATCACGAGATGCTGAGTTGGCCTGGCCGTTCTCAATCCCAAGAAGCAGTTATTGAGGCGGTTGAGGGTGGTTAGATATCGTCTCCGCCATAATGGGGATGTCCTGCAATGAATTAAAGGCACGTCGATCCGCCGATGTAACTGTCAG
>ML795733.1:626341-645425 GCA_009831015.1 Picea engelmannii | reverse complement strand
GGGAGGATTGATCCAGGTGGATATCGGTGGCCACCCACCTTTTCCAAATGGCTCAAAACGACTTTCTGGCAATTTTGGCAATTTACTATTTTTAGCAGGTTTTAACTTCTGGGGCCATTTTGAGGGTCCAAATGAAGGTTTTTTGAGATGGAGGTTCTCAATGATAGACGAAGGCATAATTGATCCCCCAAAATGAATCTCCTCGACGATACCTTTCCAACGAGCTATCACACGCCTAAAACAAAGATCGTATGCAAAAGTTACGACCCCGAGAAGTTGATGTACTCACTTACCCAAACGGGGCCCACATGACTTTTAGCGCTTCATCTCCTAGGGTTAGGTTTTCGGATGTCTAGGACTTCTGGCATTCCTATTTATTGTAAAAAGGCCTTCAGAGCCTCATTGTAATCATCTTCTTGCGAATGCGAGTAGCCGTCACATCTCTTCTCAGAGATAAGCTGCCACCATTCTAGCGAGTCTTCCACTCTGTATTTTTACAGTCTCTGTACATTTCTTTCATTAATAGAAATCGTGTATTACTGTATATATGTGTTTATGGTTGGATCTTCGATACATTTCTGTTATATTATTGAATATCTGCGATATCTCTGTGCATTTCTTTATTATATCTTCGATCTCATTTCGTGCCGAAAATAATCCAGATCACTATAAGACTTAACAAGCTTGGAGGAGATCTATAGACATACAAATGGATGATGAAGTTCTAATCCTTGATGAGGAAAACTATTCTACTTGGAGAATAGAGATGAGAGTACATTTGAAGGAAATGGGAGCGACTATTTGGAAGGCAGCCATTGGTGGATCAATTTCCTTGAAGAACAAGTCAAAGTTTGCAGCTCAAAGGGAAGGAAAGAAGAATTATGCATTGGCTCTCAAGACCATTCTTAGTGGACTCTTAATCCCTATAAAAGAGAGCATGGGACAATGCACTTCCGCCAAGGATCTATGGCTAAAGATAGAGGAGACGTATCAAAACAAGAAAGAAGATGTTGAAGACCATTCCATCAAAATCATTAAAGGTAAATAATTTCCAAAGACTCTTGAATGCATTATTTCTAAATGTGATCTTGAAAACATTTCAAACGAAGAAAAAGAATCAAGTGATGATGTTAGCACAAATGAAGATCTTGAAGAAATTTCAAATGAAAGCAAAGAATCATGTGATGATGTTGGCAAAAAGGAAGATCTCGAAGGTATGTCAATTGAAGGTAAAGAATCTCCAAAGACTCTTGATTGCAATGATTCAAAATGTGATGATGTTGAATTTTTCTCTACAAGTGAAGAGGAAAATCTAGAAATAGTTTGTGTAGAGTTTGATGGTAGTTATCCCATGGAAATAATAGAATAAGATCTATTAGAACCTCAAAATAATTTTGAAGATGATTTATATGAATATAGCAATGACCATTATTATATAGACTATAGCTATCTTTCAGATAACACTAAGAAGTTTCTTAGGAGGAGTCAAAGGCACATATTGAAGTTAAAGGGAATGCTCAAAGAAAAAGAAGAGAGTAATAAGACTCAATTAGAAGAAAAGGAAGAAGATATCACAAGACTAAAGAATGAAAAAGAAAATATAAACGTAGATGATGAGATTAGAAAATTTTTTGAAACTATTGTCCATCTCAAGACCCAAGTTGAAGAAACCAAAAGGGTAGAGGAACTATTGAAGAA
Source organism: Picea engelmannii (assembly GCA_009831015.1). Lineage (NCBI taxonomy): Eukaryota > Viridiplantae > Streptophyta > Pinopsida > Pinales > Pinaceae > Picea > Picea engelmannii. The sequence continues at coordinate 643,727 of ML795733.1, read as the reverse complement.
TCAAATTAATGAAAAGGAAGAGTCATGTCATAAGTTAGAAGCTGAAGTTGTTGATCTTAGAAATAAAGTAGAGAAGTCAAACAAATTCTTGAATAGCTCACTAATCTTGAATGAGATCTTGGAAAGTCAAAGATCACCAAATGATAAATCAGGTCTTGGATACAAGAAAGAAGCTACACATGATGAAGCAAGCACCTCAAAGAATCATGAGGTAAAGGATGAATAAAAGGTTGCAATTCAACCATCTATGAAAGGCAAGGAAAGTTTCAAAAGAACTAAGAAAGAAAGACATCAAGAAGCTACCTTTACAGCTCAAAGAAAATGGACACCAAAGAAAAGGTATGAAAGTGTTTTTCATGGTCAATGTTATTGATGTAATGAATATGGTCACAAAGATTTGGAATGTATATCTTATGAAAGGAGATATAATAGAATATTTTATAACACCACAAGGTGTTGGAGATGTGATCAAGTAGGACACATTGTTGTTCACTGTAACACCATTGCATGCAACAACTGTAGTAGATTTGGCCACAAGTCCTAGGAGTGTTGGAACACAAGAAGACAGTCTATGATGAGGACTTCACATAGCGTGATTAGAAGAAGGAGTGAAGTAAGGAAGGGAGACATATTTGAAAAGATGGAAGCTCAGAGATTAATTTATGAGAAGCAGGGATACCTTCAGAAGTGGGTGAAGAAGACTGAAAAAACAGAGCAGAATGGAAGCCTTGAGAGAATCTCAAGTATGTCATCTACTGAAGCATACATGGGTGAAAGTGGTAATAATAACATACATACGCAAGCTTACCTTGAATAGGTCGTGTACATACACGAGCTATTGTGCAACAAGCGGCGTATATGTGGTAAAGCCTTGGGAAAGGGACTATGCACTAGGGTTGAATCTTTATGTAATGATATAACTATGTGTTGCAAGGTATGACATGGTTCGTTGCAGGTTCTGACACTTTTTGTTGTAGGTTTTCATGATTCTATATTGGATTATGTAATGTGATGATAAAAAACAATGAAAGGCTATCTTGGATGCATGGCACTAACCCATGAGTATGGATTGAGGCATTTACTGTTGAAGAACAATGTTGGTTATGACAGTGAAGTTATGGCACCTTGGTTATGTGATATATCTTGATGATTATAACTAGAGATGTCATTGATCTATTGAAGCATACTACTAGCACATGGGTTGTTGGATGCTTAGTATTTGTTGTAGTAAATGGAGGATTGATGTTGATTTGTTGGTATACATCGTTGGTACATATTTTGAGTTTCATTATCTCATGATGTATTGTTGGAAGCTTACTTGTTGAAAACTTGATGAATGCTTTTGGCATATGGATGGGCTACATATTTGGATATTTAGTTGGTGAGTTGATGAGGTGATCATGTTTTACATCATTGATGATCTATAATTGATGCATGATTGGTATATTTCTAGTACATTGGTAGAGGCACCTACTAGCAGTTTGATTGGCACATATTATATGGAAGATTTGTCATACATGTATGAGGATTCATCATGTTGTAGTATTGGTGCATGGTTGATATACTTGCTTGGTACAAGTGGTGATACATGCTGATGTACATGTTTGGTACACTCATAGAAGGCATATGCTTGATGATAGAACACCATTGGTATTACTTGATTAGCAAAACATTTGGTATTTGTTTGAGATACATGGTTATGACACTAGGAGGCATATTGGTAGATGCACATTGTTTGGTATATTGGTAGATGCACATGTTGGCATATGGTTGATACATTACATTGATGATATCTTATGGAAGATTGAATGGTATTGATGTACATGGTTGTTGTACATGGGTGTTGTGCATGATGGGCACACAATTGGTACATGATGTACTTGGGTGATGTTCTACTCATGATTCTCTATTTTATTGTTGACATATATTTTCTTTGATGATGGTTGGTATGGCATGAGTTTGATGCATAAAAAGGTCCAAGGATCATCATATGGTAGCATATTGTTCATCTTCCAGAGAATATAGGGGGAGACATACCCATAGGGGGATTCATTCTTCTTCCCATGGTTCTAGGAGGAGAAAAGATCCCTATACTTGAAGAAAGAGAATAGAGGCATAGTTCTAGGAGGAGCAATGGTCACAGGGGGAGTATGAGTGATGTATCTTCAACATTACATCAGAGTGATATCCCTTGTTAAAAAGGGGAGAGATTATTCAAAGTAATATCAAAGTCATTCAGACAGGGAGAGCAATCCCAAGGAGAGTTCAGACAGGGGGAGCAGCCCCAAGGGGAGAATGACCCTTTGTCATTGATGTCAAAGGGGGAGAGATAGTCACATTGATTTGATTGATGATTATTGGTTGGGAGAGATAGTCACATTGATATGTTTGATGACTATTTATGTAGAGCATGCCTTGTCTACATGTTGACACCAATGATTGGTGTTGACATCAATGTTGGTATTTCCATCAATGCCAAAGGGGGAGATTGTTGGATCATGTTGTCATTGATGCCAATGGTTTGATTGATTGATGTCATTTATTGATGTCAAATGATTGATTGATGCCAAAGGATTGATTGATTGATGATTGATGTCAAATGTAATATGTATTTTCCTTTATGAGAATGTATAGATGTTAAGTATATGATGCATATGATGTCATGCATAGATGAAGATGGATCAATGAGTTGTCATTGATACATGATGAAAAAATGAAGATGGATCGATGTGATTTCCTTTATATATGATGCATAGTTAGATTGATCATTATAGTCTTATCATGGTTGATAAAGTGCACAAATGGATGAACTCCATAGTGGTCCCCTTATGGTGAAAGCGCTCATGGGAAGACACTTTACATATGAGTTATCCTAGAAGAATGGTTGGAGAACCCATGGTTGATTGTGGAATAATGAGAAGAAGATAAATGAAGTTGTTGGTGAAACTATCCTAGATGGATAGTGTTTGTCATGCCATTTCCGGTGGTATGTGGAATGTCACATAAATCCTCATGTTTTGAGAGTTATGTCCTGACGAAGTTGGAGGACCCTCATATGTTGTCTTGAATCCCCAAAAGGTCAAATAAGTCAAAGAGCTTGCAAAGAAGAAATTATTGTTTAAATGATAATGTAAAGTGAAAAATTCAAGAAGGATTATTTAAATAATAAAGTGAAGAGACAAAATCAAAGAAGATTGTTTAAATTATAAAGTGAGGTGAAAAAGTGAAGGAGGAATATTTAAATGATAAAGTAATGGAGAAATTTCTATTTATGGAAAGTGGTTAACCCTAAAATGAGGAAAACATGTTAAGTGACCTAGAAGTGGGTTAAGTGACCTAGAAGATGAAGAGTATAAATAAGAGGAAAGGGTCTCTTGTGAAAAGTACATTTTTGGAGGATATTTGTGTAGATCTTGTGTGTATCTCTTGAGCATGAATTGAATATATATTCTAAGAGAGAGTGTGTGAGGATGATCTCACAGATGCATCAAAGTTTCGGCAATGTATAAGATCATGACAAAAACAGTCTCGGAGGTTCATAAACCCTAGTTTCTTAGGTGTACGTGGGCTACAGTGAGACAGGGTGCATACATACGTGGGATGTATGAAGACAAGGCATGTACAGTGGATGAATTCATGGATATTGATGGTTGAGTTGAGGACAGGCTTTTGAAGACTGAAGCAGGTTCTAGATCTACAGTTTGTGGTCTTAGATCTTCCATAGAAATTCTGGTATGGTTATATTATTGTCTTGATGGATACTATTGCTTATTGTGTCGTGAATGCTTAAGCCATTCTTGGTATCGTTGTTATGATGTGATTTGTGTTGGTTGATGGAGTGAGAAACACTCTTATGATTCAGTGCTGATATGATTGCTATAGTATACTGGTTGCTTATACATGATTGAGTAGCATTCATATTGTATGGTTGAGAAGCATGAACAAGTTATTGGAGAGCTTGGATCATGGATGTGTTGTGACTGGTTGTGGGTCAGTTTGGACAGTAAAATACAGAAGAGAACATGATTACAGGTTGCAGAGAATCTAAGTTGATTTTGAAGAGAAAACCCTAAGTAACTCAGAAGGCATACACAGGTTGCAATATAGACTGACCGCGTACACACATGGGTTTTAGTGAGCCAGGGCGCGTACACACACAGGATGCACTACTCACAGGTCACGTACCTATGACAGAGTGATATATGTGGAGGATTGGTGCCTCATCTCAGTTGGTGCTAAGGATGTAAGTTGAGTCTTGCATATAGAGTTGGTGCTCTTGTAGAGTTGTACTCTATTCAGTTATTGCTGATAAACCCCAAGGATTGAAGTCCGTAATAAAAAGAAAATTGTACATACATCTTGTGTTCTTTGTGTTCCTTGTGGTGATGATTTGTTGATGATATGTTGCTGATATATGTTCACATCTAATTGGTTATAAATGACAACAATAAGTAATGAGTGAATATTTATTGCTAACTAATAAGTTTTGTGTAAGAGGGAATTTTTGAAAAAGAGCTCCACACTCATTCACCCCCCCCCCCCTCTAAGTGTGGTCGGTGTGTCCAACATGATATACCACATGACCATTAGCGTGGTTACACTATACCATATGAACAACAAGACTATCCAATGGTAAAGCCATGAGCATGGGATCCAATAGTCAGTCCGCGAGCGCAAGAAAATAGGATGGCGACAGGCCACATGAAGACCATGTGACCAGGACCTATGATGGTTAAGGTGCTTAGTGCTCTAACAGTGCAACAATTTTCCCCAAATTGTGGAATGGGCATAGGTGCTGGGTTTTTGCATGAAAACTACTCAGATCCAAGTTCAGTTTTGACAGGGTGCATTTTGGCGAGTAGGGACAATAAGCTATTGGGGAGAAACTTCCAGGAACTATTTTCTTCTCATTTTTTGGCCAAACCAGGTGCGGGAAGAGCCCAAATAGGGGTTTTTGGAAGTTTTGGAGCCATTGAAGCCATCTATTTTTCATTCTGAGCATTGTAAAGCACTGATTTTGACACTTTGAGCATTAATGAAAATGAGCCATTGGAAGCTGGACCAAGAGATGTAGCCCAAGAGAGGGGTGAACTCCTTTATCATTTGTTGTGTTATGTGATTTTTTATGATGGTTGTTTATAACTATTTATGCTACTCATTTTAAGTAAAAAACTCATTAGGTTTATGTGTTTGCAACTTGATCCAATTGCCTAAGTCACATAACTATTTCACTTGCAAATTTGTGCACACAAACCTTTTTCATTTTCATATCAGATAGGATCAAAAGTGATCCTATGTTCCTAAATCTCAGGAGAGGTAGCATGCAAAGAATCCATGTATAGAAGGAGTAATGAAGCACAAGGAATTAAGATCTCATGAGGGTTAGTGACTAAATATCAACACAAACAATTATTAAAATCTCAATAGAAATAATGATGAACAGATAAGAGAGAAGAGCACTGAAACCCTTCAAGAATCATAAGGAAACTATGTTATAGTAGAAACATATGTCAACAATCGATCAAAATCACATAGAAATCCCGACAACCATCAGATAGAGGTGAAGTCAGATATTGGGAAGGATTAAATCTCAACCATCAGATCTGGAGCAGAAGCATTATGGACAACTGGATCAAGCCATAATCATATATCAAGAGAGATTAAATAAGAGTCGTCATATTTCATGGAGGAAACTCAAGTGAGCTCTCAACCATTAGATCAGTTTGGGATCTATCTTGATCGTCAGATAGAACCAAGTGGAAGGACAAGATAAGAGGACCCCATAAGGCACAAATTCTCGAAACCCCCAAAGTCCCAAAGTGAATAAGGGCCATCAGATATGGGAAATGTATGGTGACCATTGGATGAGGATAGGCGGTTCCTATAGTGGTCAACTTCGACGCTGAACACTTCGGCTAAAAAGAGTCTGAAACATGTAATTTCACCCAAAGGCTAGAGCCTCGAAGTCTAGAAGTGAATGAGTGCCATTAGGTGTAGGAAATGCATGGTGATCATTGGATGAGGATAGGTTGGTCTAATGGTTGTCAACTTTGTCTCTAACCACTTCGGCGAAAATGAGTCTGAAACATGTAATTTTACCCGAAGTCCAAAGCCCCGAAGTCCCGAAGTGAATGAGGGTCATTGGATCAAGAATTCTTGTGAAAAATTGACCATCTGATATAGAGTAATGATCCAAAGGAGAAATACATATGACACTTCAGCAGATCAACATCAACAATACCATGTAAGCAAGGACACATGGCCCAATCAAATGGTGACAACTATCAAGGTCTAGTTGGCACTTTAGGTATAATAAAGTCACAAATCTAGGTAACAGGTGGAAACCACTCAGCTAGTGCCACATCAACAATGATGTCAAAAGTCACGTCACTCTGGGATTAATAGCTTCAGGGATATCTAAGCTTCCTTTATTAGTTAATCATAGAAGGCCGGAATTGTGAAGTAACGCTAAACATTGATCTACTTCGGGAGCATTCTCAATCGTTGATCAAACATAGTGGAAGAATAGAGTAAGAATGAGGAGTTAACTAAAGCAAGAGGTCACCACAAATTTATGACTTATTTGATAGGTAAAATATATGGAGGGATTGAATTACTTCAGAGTTTGAGTAACTCGGAGTCCCGAAGTCACAAATAAACTAATACCCAGAAATCAAGAGCTACCTTTATCCTAAGCCTACGGTCCTAGCTCCTAGATATGTGAAGGTTATTAAGCAGAGAAGTGTTGATACACACTCCAACGAAATTTGCTTTGGGATAATTGGAAGACTGCAAATTCTAGAGTCACGAATCACCGAAGTTCCGAAGTGAACGAAAACCATCCACTCAACCAAAGATTAAGTCTTGGTTGTTGATTTGTTTTATTCTCGAGGATAATGTTGAAATCATCAAATTAGCACCTGTTAGGACTTGCATTTGGTCATGAATTCTGGTCTCATGATAGAGGAATAAGGATGAAATAATAAGCACTAGGAGCAATACTTCAATGGATAAGCCTGTGGTTTTGATCCCATGGTCATTTGAACATTGGGTTGAAGGAAGCGCCTCATACATAATTCATTTCTATAAACAACTTAAGGCGTGTAGAGTAATTTGATAGAGATTAACACCATAACAATACACAAATAAGTTAAAAGATCGAATATGATTTGTTGGCGAACTTGGGAATGTAGTAGAATCATGGGATCGATATAATGAGATGATCCATATCTATGACCAACTCATTGGGACAAAATTTGAATCAAGATTAGTCTTCTAATTAAATTGATAAACTTACACAATAATTAATGAATAAAAGGAAAATATTATTTATGTTAAAATTAAGTGAAGAGGTGCAATCGTTCATGTCAAAAATACACAATGGTTCAATCCTATACCTATCTAAATACTATATAAACAAGAAGCGGTGGTTAATCTAAGGGTGTCTTGGTGGATATATATATATATATATATATATATATATATATATATATATATATATATATATATATATATATATATATATATATATATATATATATATATATATATATATTTTNTATAGATATGTATATAGATATGTATATATATATATATATATATATATATAATGGATTGAATGGAAGTTCATTCTCTGAGGTTGGTGCCTGTTTACAAGTTGAGTCTTGTTATGAGGGTTGGATTCCTCATTTATAAGTTGGATCTGAGAACTACAAGTTGGGTCTTGTATCAGAGAGTTGGATCTCTCATATTCAGTTAAAGTTGAAGATATTAAAGGATTGATTTTATATGTATCCATTCAATTTAAATAAATAAAAGAATGATATTTTATCTACTTCATACAATTTGTGTTATACATGTTTATGAATAATTAATTGAAATGCATATATATTATTAAGTTAATTTATTTAATCTATGAAAGTGTGAAAATTAGCCAAAATTTCTAGACACTGATTGACCCCCGTCCCATTCAGTGTCAATGTGTGTTTTCAACAATTGGTATCAGAGTGAGTGCCTTCAGCACAATTTGAACATTTGAAGGTAAATTCTGAAGAAATGGGTGGAAAAATGGATATTTTCACAAATCAATCTCCCTTATTTGATGGAACAAACCACTCTTCATGGAGGGAAAGAATGAAATGATATCTGAAGTCAAGAGGATATGGTGTTTGGGATTCAATAGTATCTAAACCTTGGTACTTAACTACCTCAAAGAAAAAATCCAAAACTGCAAAAGAAGCAAAGAAAAATAATTCAATAGCATTAAAGGAAATCAAGAATCGAATGTCAGACCAAGTCAAAGAAAATATGGGACATTGCACCTCTGTTAAAGTACTATGGCTCTATCTAGATAATTCTTATCAAAATAAATAACAAAACAAAGAAATGGATAGTTTAAATCAGTTTATAGAACAAAACAAAGAAACAGAGAAATCCAGTCAGATTAAAGAACAAAGCTCAGAAATGGGGAAATCAAATCATATTGAAGAAAAAACATAGATAAAGAGAATTCTGATCAGAATAAAGAACAAAACATAGAAGAGGACAATCCCATCAAAGAATTGATGCAAACCCCAGTCATCAACATAGAAGACTACTACATCAAGGAATTTATGAATACCTCAGTATTCACTAAAGAAAAACTATTAGAATTTAAGACTGATGTTATAACTACATTTGAAGTGATTATTATGGAACCAAGAAATGTTCTATATATTGAAGTTACTAAGGATGTTCTTGACCATCTTGTATACACAGTTATGTGGACTTTTGAAGAGTTGGGGAAACTTAAAAACAAAGATATGTTGCTACTACAATAGTTAGATCAATCTAACCGTGAAGAGCATGAACAAAAGATTCATCTAGAAGACAAAGAAGAAACATATAAAAATACATATTTGTCATGTCACAACAAACTCAAGTATGGAAACACCTTCAATGGTTATTGATTTTCTCGTAATAACTTTAGTCACAAAGAATTGGAATGCAAGAGTCTTGAAAAGAAAAATTCAGGAAGGTCCAATAACTTGATGATATGTTGGAGATGCAATTATGTTGGCCACACAACAAAGTTTTGTCATACAATGAGATGTTATAACTATGATAGGTTTGGTCACAAAAACCAAAACTACAGAAAATCAAGAAGTCAATCCATGAGAAATAATTCATACAAGTCGAGAAGAAAATCTAATGAAGGTTGGAAGAAAAGAAGAAATGACAAATCTCAAAAAACAAATCTCAAAAAGAAATAAACTACAAATAAAATATCTCATGAAAAGGTATGGATAAGAAAATATGAAATAGAAAGAAATAAAAATGATCTGGCACTTGAAAATGAAGAAATTGATAACAAGAAAATGATGGGTGAAGTTCTTAATAAGGAATGTGAAATTTAGAGATTTGAATATGAAATGGATCAAACTCAAGAAAGGAAAGTTCCTAAAGAATAATATGACACAATAGCAAATCCTGATGATATCATGCAGATCAAGAGTACATTAACCAATGAAAGAAAAATGAAAACAGAAGATCCCAAAGAATAAAATGAAGAAGTTTCACTTACACAAAATAATGATGATAATGATGAATCTTCAATAGCATATCAACCATAAGAATTGAGCAATGAAAATCTTGGAAGTTTTCCAATGTTCTTTTTATGAACTACTAAATTTCCCCTCAACGGAAAATATGAATAAAAGGAAGGGAAAACATGATTAATAATATGGAGTGCATCAGCCTGGTTAGAAGAGGATTATAGCCTAAGTATCATGACAAAATAAAGCATGTCTTAATTATTTGTGGAAGTAGTACAAACAATAGATGAAATGACCAATTCAATCTTATTTCTAAGGGACAGAAGTTGAAGTTGGTTTCTACAAAGTCGAAGGACTGTAAATAAGATATTAAATTGGTTGAAGAATGGAAATTAAATTAATAGGTATTGATAAATGGTATTCCTATGAAATATTGGAATATCAAGAAGAATAAAGAAACATATCAAGAAGATCAGTAAGATTCACACCCTTGTCCTTTAGGACAAAGAAGATAGTGAAACCCTGTGAAACAATAAAAAAATAGGGGGAGTATTTAATTTGGTCATCAAATGAGGAATTCATTGGATTAGGTTTAAAATACTTGATCACTAAAAAAAATTGGTATCAATAATACTACCTATTTGAACACAAAATCCCAATAGATTGAGATAACAACTAGCACATTCACAGGGGGAGAAAAGTAGTAGAAATAAAAATAATTTAACACTTTTTCATTGATTTCAAAGGGGGGGGGAAATAGTAAAACAAATTTGGTATCGTTATTTGGTATAAGTAAAAGTTCAATCCTCCAACTTGAAAATGAGATCAGTGATAGGGGGAGCAAAATTATTTGTTTTACATATATGTTTTCCTCAATGCCAAAGGGGGAGATTGTTGGAATTATTGATTGTGTGTTTTCATTGATGGCAACATGAGTCAAATATGTACAGTAAACAGAGAAAAAGGAAGATAACCTTGGGGCAGAATCAATTCGTGATCATTGTTGATCACGATAGGATCAACTGTGATCCTATGTTCCTAAATCTCAGGACAGATAAAATGCAGAGAATCCACATACAGAAGGAGTAATGAAGCACAAGGAATTAAGAGCTCGAGAGGGTTAGTGACTAAATATAAACAAAAACAATTATTAAAAGATCAGGAGAAATAGTGATGAACAGATAAGAGACAAGAGCATTGAAACCCTTCAAGAATTGTAAGGAAACTTCGTTACAGTCAAAAAATATATCAATCATCGATCAAAATCCCATAGAAATCCCGACATCTGTCAGATTGAGGTGAATTCATAGATTGGGAAGGATTAAATCTCAACCATCAGATATGGATCAATAACATTATGGACATTTGGATCAAGCCAAAATAATAGATTGATAGATATTAAATAGGAGTTGTCATATTTCATGGAGGAAATTCAAGTGATATGTCAATCGTTAGATTAGTTTGGGATCTATCCTGATCTTCAGATAGAACCCAGTGGAAGGACATGATAAGAGTACCCCATAAGACACAAAGTATTGAAACCCTCAAAGTATCAAAGTGAATAAGGGCCATCAGATCTTGAAAATGCATGGTGGCCATTTGATGAGGATAGGCGGGTCCAATAGTGGTCAACTTCAGGGCTGACCACTTCAGTTAAAAAGAGTATGAAACATGTAAGTTCACCCAAAGATCGGAGCCCCGAAGTTTCAAAGTGAATGAGGGCCATCAGATCTAGTAAATGCATGGTGACTGTTGGATGAGGATAGGTGGGTCAAATGGTGGTCAAATTTGGTGTTGATCACTTCAGAGAAAAGGAGTATGAAACATGTAAGTTTACCTGAAGGCCAGAGTCTCGAATTCCTGAAGTGAATGAGGTTCGTTGGATCAAGAATTCAGGTGAAAACCAGACCGTTCGATATAGAGTAATGATCCAAAGGTGAAATACATATGACACTTCAGGAGATCCACGTAAGAAATACCACGTCAACAAGGACACATGGCCTAATCAGATGGTGATAAGTGTCAAGATCTAGTTGGAACTTTAGGCATATGAAAGTCACGAATCTAGGTGACACATTGTAGTCACTTAGCCAGTGCCATGTCAACAGTGGCATCAAAAATCCACATCACTCCAGGATTACTAACTTTGGGATTATATAATCTTCCTTTATCAGCTAAGCACCAAAGTCCGGAATCATGAAGTAACACTAAATGTTGATCTACTATGGGAGCATTCTCAATCGTTGATCAAGAATAATGGAAGAATAGAGTAAGCATGAGGACTTAACTGACAACAAGTGGTCACTGGAGATTTATGACTTATTTGATAGGTAAATCCTCCATAGGGATTGAAATTCTTTAGAGTTCACGTAACCCAGAGTCAGAGAGTCACAAATATCCTAATACCCAGAAATCGAGAGCTACCTTTCTCCTACTCCTACTGTCCTAGCTCCTGGACATGTGAAGGTTATTAAGCATAGAAGTTTTGATACACACTCTGATGAAATTTGCTTCAGGATAATTGGAAGACTGCAAAGTCCAGAGTCACGAATCACCGAAGTCCCGGAGTGAACGAAAAAATTCCACTCAACCACATATTAAGTCTTGATCATCAATTTGTTTTATTCTCAAGTACAATGTTGAAATCTCCATATTAGCACCTAGTTGGACATGCATTTGGTCATGGGTTCTAGTCTCATGATAGAGGAATAAGGATGAAAGAAGAAGCAATATGAAGAACACTTAAACAGATACACCCGTGGTTTTGAGCCCATGATCATTTGAACATTGGGTTGAATGAAGCGCCTGATACAAAATTCATTTATGTAAATAGCTTAAATCCTGTAGAGTAATTTGACAGAGATTAACACCATAAAAATACAAAGAGAAGGTAAAAGATCAAATATGATCTGTTGGTGAAATTGGGAATGCAACAGAAGCATGTGAACAATATAATGAGTCGATCCATATCTGTGATCAACTCATGAGGTCAAAATTCAAATCAAGATTAGTCTTCTAATTAAATTGAGAAACATACATGATAACTAATGAATAAAAGGAAAAGGTTATTTATGTTAAAATTAAATGAAGAGGTGCAATGGTTCATGTCAAAAAGAGACAATGGTTCAATCCTATACTTATTGAAATACTATATAAACCAGAAGTGGTGGTGAATCTAAGGGTTTCTTGATGGATATATATATATATATATATATATAATGGATTGAATGGAAGTTCATTCTATCAGGTTGTTGCATGTTTACATGATGAGTCTTGTTATGAGGGTTGGATTCCTCACATCTCAGTTGGATCTGAGATCAACAAGATGGGTCTTGTTATGAGGGTTGGATTCCTCATTTATCAGTTGGATATGAGAACTGCAAGGTGGATCTTGTATCGGAGAGTTGGATATCTCATATTCAGTTGAAGTTAAATATATTAAAGGATTGATTTTATATGTATTCATTCAAGTTAAATAAATAAAAGAATGATATTTTATCTATTTCATACAGTTTGTGTTATACATGTTTATGAATAATTAATTGAACTACATATATATTATTCAGTTAATTTATTTAATCTATGAAAGTGTGAAAAGTAGCCAAAAGTTCCAGACACTAATTCATCCCCCCCTTTGAGTGTCATTGTGTGTTTTCAACAAAACTCTCCTTCATTCATGTGCATTTCTTGTCCTTATGCAGTTGTGAGAGTGAGTGAGTACAAATGAGCTATAACACCCTCTATTTATACTGCTACACGTCACTTAATTGGGCCAACTTCTCTTCCTAGAGGCTAATAAGTTAATATTCATTATTCTCTTGAGTTGACTTGTCTTCTAGGTTTATTATCCAACGTTATAGGGTTTCTCTTGCTTCCCAGAATATTCTAGTCTCATTAAAGGTTACACGTAGAGGTTAGTACCTCTCGCAAATACCGTAATATCAACACTCCCTCCTATCCAGAGAGGTATTAAAGGAAATGGTCATGAGCACAAACAAACAATTCGACTAGTAGCATCATCATAGCCACACAGGTTATCTCATGATCCAAATAGATAGTCTCCATGGAAATCAAAACTATTCCATCCAATATAACACAATTGTGTTTATTCATAGTAGTATACAACTACTATCTGGTCGTACAAAATCACTCCTAGTAGCACATGACTACTAACTAGTGACACATAGTCACTACCATTGGATCACATCCATCAAAATAGAATATAGCTATTGTCCAGAGACATATAGTCTTCACAACAATCATATCACCTGATATCAACATATATCAACAATGTCATGATATAAAATGAGTCATTTAGGCCATTTCTCCACTCACATATGTGAGATCTGGAAGAGCATCCTCCCTTAGAAATTTAGACATAAATCATGGAATTTCTGGATATTCTTCCCAAGCATAGAAGAATAATTATCCCTGATTTCTAAACCTAGACCATTCAACCTAACTTGGCAATTCTTCTAGCACGATTCACATTGAAAACTAGAGAGAATGAGTCTTCCCTAGGGAATGATTGTCCCTAATTGTTGAACCTGGACCATTCAACCTAAATGGGACATTTTTTCTGGCAAGATTCATAGTGAAACTTGGAAAGACCGAGTTTTCCCTAGGGAATGAATGTCTGGACCATTTCCTACGGAAATGACTATCATGCACCAACCTATTACATCAAACCATTCTTAGAAACTACTCACAATTGTGAACTTATAAATAATAAATACCCGGAGAGGCAGACCATTCTACTTGACCACCTCTCAGAGTGAAATCCAAGGAGAATGAATGTCCTAGACCATTCCCCCACAATGTCCACAAGGTGAATTGATTTCTATGGTACATCAACAATCTATTGAACCATGAATGTTCGTTCTGGACCATTTTTTGAACTAGAAAATGACTGTCCATAAAAAATATTGGACCACTTTTTTGGAGTGGAAAGTGACTACCCAACCTGGACCATTTTGAAAACTAGAAAATGACTGTCCATCAAGAATCTTGGACCACTTTTCGGACTAGAAAGTGACTGCCCAACCTAGACCATTTTCCAAACTAGAAAATGACTGTCCATATATCAATAACATATCAGTTCTCCCTCCCAACTTGGGGAGTAATCACTTTCCTTTCCAATAAGTAAGTCATCTCCATGAGTCCCATATTGTCCCTTCATTATGCAATCTTTTCATCTTGGATAAAGACTTTACCAAAATATGTGTTATCTCCGCATCAATGGAGATATATTGGAGAACTACTTCTCCCCTCTGGACTTTATCATGGAGAAAATAATACTTGATCACAATGTGCTTCGACCTGTCATGGAACACTAGGTTCTATAAGAGTTTCACACAACTCTGGTTATCAAAATATATCATGGTCGAATCAAACACCTAATCAAGCAGTCCAGAAACTAGCTTATGGAGATACATTGCTTATGTACAAGCATCACAAGCTGTAATATGATTTTCTTATGCAGTGTTGAGTGCAATAGACTTTTTTCCTGCTAGCCCATGATATCATGGAAAATCTCAAACTGAAACATATCCAAGAAACACTTCTTCTGTTATCTGCACTCCCTTCCCAATCTGAATCGATAAATCCATGCAGTTGTATATCATAGCTCAAAAGTTCCATGAATACATTTCAAGGCATGCTTTGCAATTATTCAATTCTCATGGCTAGGTTCCACCTGTAACTATTACAACAAAGAAAATATCCGACTGAGTATTCTCCAAATACATCAACGAGCCATTCAATTTTTGATACAGAGACAGTTCTATTGGATCAAAGTCTCTTAACTTCTTTATATTTGTCATCATGGGAGTTTGCTATGGATTTTCAATACATTATCCTGGACTTCTGAAGAACCATTTTGATACACTTCCTCCATCATAGGAAATTTTCACCATGCTTCTTCTATACATGAGAGGCTCTGCACCAAGTTTCTTTAATCCATGCAAGTTCTTCTTCCATCTACATACATGGGTCTCTTTCTGGTGTACCTCAAAACTTTTATGTTTCTCTATATATGTTTCTTCTTCAAATACTATGTTGAGAAGAATAGTATTTACATCCATATGATGTAAAATCGATCCCATGGATACTACAAGAGATATAATGTCTTAGGTATAGGTATATATGGTTACTGGAACAAAAACAACTGTCATCATAGTCTTCTCCCTCCTTCTAGGAGAACCCTCTAGCCCCGAATCTCGCCTTGTATTTATCAAGTCTTTTTCATAATTTCTCACATACATTTTTCTTCATCACAGCTTCCTTCCATTCCTTCTGCTTGACTACCTCTAGTGGGTTCAAATCATTCTGGTAGTCTTATGATTTTCAGTATAATAATTGGTTCAATTTGATTTTTCTAGATTTTCCTTCTTTATTGGAATCTTCATGTTCTTCCTCATGTTCCTCTTCAACATTGGATTACATGGAATATTCTATAGATTCCATTCCATTCCTTCCTGAAGGTTCCAAATTCTTCCCTTTTTCATAGAAACATAAATGTGGATGGAAAACCAAGGATATTCAAGGCTTCCTTTCGAAAAGGACTTCTTCTAGAGTCAAGATGAACATGTGTTTCTTATCATGCTTGCTACCTCGAATGAAGAACATGGAAACATAATTCATAATATTCATGTATTATTCAATGGATCGTATCATTTGGGATTATATCCCTCCTAATCTCGGCTTCATGCCTGAATAATGAATATCTAGAACTTCCTTATTTTCTTTAGACTGTATGCTTTTGGAATTATGCAATCAATTCCCTTTATCTGAGAGAATCCATGCTTCTGTCTACTACACCTCTCTTTGCTTTCTGGAAAGTGTCACAACCATGTTTTTGTTTCTTTTTTATTACTTAATGTTGATTATTTGGGTTGGTTTTCATTGATGTAAACCCTTGAAGAAAGATCAGTAGCAAATTCCAGTAGCACAAAGGTTTGGGTAATGGAACCAAGTTTGTTTGATGTATAATGGTATGAATTTTAATATATTTTTGTAACGACCCCTTCGTTATGTCTATGAATAGCGAAGTACAATAGGAAATTTTTCTTTTTTTTCTTTTTTTCTTTTTAACAAATAAGAAATTAACAACATCACCTTTCATATCAATGAAAATACACATGACATCATACCTAAAGTGACACATGATCAAAATATAAACAAACTCTACAATACCATTGCGGAACGAAATTGCAAACTATAATGCCAACCAATCTCATCATATTATCACCAATAACAATAATTTTCCAAATATAAAATGCTTTCTACTTTACCAATTAAAATCGTACCTTTTCCTTACGCCGCGTTGGAAGAGGTCCCGCGCTCCGTGCCACGTCCCGCGCTCCGTGCCGCGTCCCGCTTGCCGACCGTAAAAGGCTCATTGGTACCTCCCAACCAAATGCTAGGGGTACTCTACTTCCCCCTTAGCCCCCCAAGCCGCAAATGGGCCACACAAGAACCAGAGATAGACTAGCATCTCAGCTCGCCTCCATGGCTGAGCTACCACTCCAACACAGCTGAGATAAACCCAACTCCTCACAAGCAATCCGTCAAGCCACAATTTGGTAGAGTAACGTTACGCTAACCGTTCATCCCCTTCTTCCTTCCTTTCCCCTCCTTTTATAGAATTTTGAGACTGACCTAATTCATAAATCATTAATTAATTAATTTGTAATGACAACCCTCTAAACATTCTCCGCCATCCAAGTGTCACACATGCCTCTGGTTCTCCAAAATTAATTTCTTTTTAATAATTAAAAGACTCAAATTCCTCACTCCCCCAAAAATCACTCCTTCAATTACTCCTTAAATTACTCCTTAATCACTCCTTAAAT
>ML795733.1:564090-586830 GCA_009831015.1 Picea engelmannii | reverse complement strand
ACATCCACATCAGTTATAGAGAATGAAGAGAAGCACTCTAGGTTGCTAGAAAAGAAGAATGAAGAAAATAGAAAGAGTTATGCAGAAGTACTCAAAGGAAGGAATCATGGTCAACCAGAATCTAAGAAAACTATTGAAGATATATCTTCAAGAAGAACATCCATGTTCAATCCACAAAGAAGCTTCAATCGTGATCATGATCAGTCAAGGCAGAAATTCAGAAGGACTACACCACAAAGAAGATCATTCACTCCTAGGTATGCAAATTTCTTTTATGGTCATTGTTTTTATTGTACTAATTTTGGACATAATGTTGAAGATTGCAAGGATTATAAAAGAAATGTTCAAGAAAGAAGTGCCTATGTGGCCCTGCGTAACATTGAATATTAAAAATGTAATAACTATGGACACATAGCTAGTTATTGTAGAAGCATGATAGATACTTTCATGAAAGAGAACACTGATATCATATATAAGAAAGTATGGATAAGAAAACATGGAGAACAGGTAAACAAAGACCAGGTCCCAGAGATTGCAAGATTGGAAATAAAACGAGATGAAGAAATTTCTACAGAGAAAAAGAAAGATCTGATCAATGAGGTTTCTATGGTGAGGATTTTCATCAATGTTCGGAAAAACCACAGTATTGTGAATGAATTGTCGGCGTTTTGGATCCATCTTCAGGACAAGAATTCTGGATTAAAATTGAAGAGTGAAGAGTAATATAAATACTAAGGGGAAGGAGGAAAGCCTAAGGGTCGGCTAGAGAGAACCCTAATTTAATTAATTTAATTTAATTTAAATCTTTAATTTAGAATAAAACCTTTTATTCTAAATTAAAGACAAATTAAAATCTTTTAATAAAAACAAAACTTATAATATAATAATAACTCAAACCTACTTAAAACATTTAAAAAATTTTAAAAATCTAAACCTTAAAATTACTAAACCTTTTATTTAAATGAGAATAAAATTTAAAATTAAATAAAAACCTAAAAACAAAATAAAATTTTGAATTGAATTAAATTAAATTAATTAAATGAGGGTTCTCTCTAGCCGACCCTTAGGCTTTCCTCCTTCCCCTTAGTATTTATATTATGCTTCTCTCTTCAATTTTAATCCAGGTTCTTGTCCTAAAGATGGATCTTGATCTGGATCTAAATCGTTGACAATTCATTCACAATACTGCGGTTTTTTCAATCATTGATGAAAAAGAAAGATGTCAAATACATAGAGGTTTGGAAAGTAACTGAAAGAAAATAAGGACAGGTAAATAAGGAACAGGTTCAAGAGATTGTACTTTCAGACATTGTAGTGAAAGATGAATCCACATACAGAAAGAAATAATTCAAATATTAGAGAGATGATGAATCTACCAATTAAGATGATGATGAATACACATTAGAGCATCAATTGTTTTGAGCTATCTAGCTTAGAGACTCTAGGGTAATATGAATATTAGACAAGGGGATTCTGTGTGATAGTTGTGACAGACCAAAGAACCATCCTCCGAGTAGCTTGCAAAGTTTAAGAAGATAGATCCAGAGAAGTCAATTAGAAGAAGTACAGTTTGATAGATTAATCAAAACTCCATGATAGTATAATGATAAATGGGCCAACATTATGGACAGTTATGCAACAGAGTATTGGAAAGTATGGAAAAATATGGATTCATAAGAGCACTTAGAATATATATGACAGTGTACGAGAAAATGGATTCATAGATTGGTTCAGAGACAAAGGAACATTATCATAATGGATGATACTTACATAGGAAATGACTCGAACAATGCTAATGGATTCCAAATTGAAAGATATTTTTTGGACACATCTTGTGCATACAACAATTCACATTCAAAACTGAGTTATGCTTAGAAACAACAATGACAAAAATCCCTACAAGCTATGGAAAGGAAGACCAACAAATGTGAATCACTTCAGAGTATTTGGAAGCAAATGCTACATTAAAAGAGAAGATGGCAGAATGGGAAAGTTTGACTCTCGTGTGGACAAAGGAGTACTTGTTGGTTACTCAAGTACAAGGAAAGCATACAAGTGTTACAATCTGAGGTTGAACAAAGTTTTGGAAAGAATCAATGTAACAATTGATGAAATAGGTGGACGAGAATTAAAGGAAGAAGAAAATGAATAAATGGAACAACCTTATGAAGAAGAAGTAGAAGATGAAGATGAAGAAGATCAAATAGAAGTAGAAGAGCAAGTTCAACAAGTGCCTCCAAAGACACCTAGAATACAAATAAAAAAGAATTATCCTTCAGATCATATTATAAGAAACAAATATGCAGGAGTTGAGACTAGAAGAAGAATTTGTTTGCCATAACAAATGCACCTAGCACTCTCATCTACGATTGAATCAAATAGTTTTGAAGAGGCCAGCAAGGATGAATTTTGGAATAAGGCCATGGATGAAGAATTGGATAAAATATAGAAGAATGACACTTGGGAATTGGTTCAAAAACCAAAGAATAACAATTTGATTGGCACAAAGTGGGTATTCATAAATAAATTGAATGAAGATTTACAGATTACAAGGAACAAATCTAGATTGGTATGTAAAGGATATGCATAGGTTGAAGGAATTGACTTTGAAGAGACATTTTCCCTAGTTTCCAGAATGGAAGCAATCCGATTGATTTTAGATTATGCATGCTCCAATAATATTAAAGTGTATCATATGGACGTGAAATAAACTTTTCTGAATGGGGAACTTGAAGAAGAAGTCTACATTGAACAACCAGAAGGATTTCAGTTGTCAGAAAACACAGATTATGTGTGTAAATTGAAGAAGGCCTTGTATGGTCTAAAACATGATCCTAGAGAATGGTACTCTAGACTAGATAAATATCTATAGTAGGCAGGGTTCAAAAAACAAAGTGCAGACATCAACCTCTACATCAATGTAACTCAAGATAATATTTTATTAATTGAAATTTACGTTGATGATATTATTTTTGGAAGTAATGATGATAGGTTAAGCCAGAAATTTGCAAAGGATATGCATAATGAATTTGAAATGTCATTACTTGGAGAACTATCCTTCTTTATGGGTCTTCAGATACTTCAAAGAAACCAAGGAATTTTTATTTCTCAAACTATGTATATCACAAAAATGCTAAAGAGGTTCGAAATGGAAGATTGAAAACCAGTTACCACTCCTATGAAAACCAGTTGAAAGTTGAGAAAATATGATGATTCTAAGTATACAGACTAAAGGAAATATAGGTCAATGATTGGTAGCTTACTATATGTGACAACATCTAGACCATATGTAATGCAGGCAGTTGGATAGATGGCATGATTTCAAGAAGCACCAAAGGAATCACATGTATTAGTAGTGAAGAGGATTTTCAGATATCTCAAAGGAACATAAGAGTTTGGATTATGGTATTCAAAAGGAAAGGATCTATCACTTATTTCCTACACAAATGCATATTTGGAAGGTTGCATTGATGACAGACGAAGCACTAGTGGAGCAACGTTCAACTTGGGTGAGTTTTTAGTATCATGGATAAGCAAGAAACAATCATCAATATCCTTATCTACAGTTGAGGCAGAGTATATTGTAGCAGCAGGATATTGTACTTAGGTTCTATGGATGAAACAAACTTTGAAAGATATACATATTGAGT
Source organism: Picea engelmannii (assembly GCA_009831015.1). Taxonomy (NCBI): domain Eukaryota; kingdom Viridiplantae; phylum Streptophyta; class Pinopsida; order Pinales; family Pinaceae; genus Picea; species Picea engelmannii. The sequence continues at coordinate 583,180 of ML795733.1, read as the reverse complement.
ATGATCAACCCATTCCAATATATTGTGATAATACAAGCACCATCAGTATCTCAAAGAACCCGGTGATGCACTCCAAGACGAATCAAATTCTAATAAATTATCACTTTCTATGGGAATAGGTTACAGAGAATAATATCATAGTTGAATATGTGGGCACAAAAGAACAAGTGGAAGACATCTTTACAAAACCTCTTCCACAGGAAGCCTTTGAGTATCTTCGCCAGAGACTCAGAGTAATTTCTACTCCAAAATGAATGATTTTGAATGCTTATCTTATATGTCTTAGATTTACACAAGGAAGCACCATAAAGAGGACAATTCAAGTTGGGAGATCGATTTCAAGAAGAGTTTAGTCAGATGGAGTATCCCAAAGGATAGTTCAATTAGGGGGAGAAACCCCGGATGGAAAGATACCTTTGACATTGATGACAAAGGGGGAGAGATTTATCAGATGCAAAGGTAATTTATTGGAGAAACAGAACAATGGCATGGTTCCAAGGGGGGTGATGGTCACATGGGGAGCATGAGTGATATGAATTCAGTATTTCATCAGAGTGTTTCCATCAATGCAAAAGGGGGAGATTGTTGATTATTTGGGTTGGTTGTCATTGATGTCAACCCTTGAATAAATTCCGATAGAGAATTCTGGTAGCACAAAGGTTTGGGTAATGGACCCAAGTTTGTTTGATGTATAAAGGTATGAGTTTTAATATATTTTAAGGTAAGACTATTATAGAGGTATATTACATGTCATGCCATTTCCAGTGAAATGTGGAACGTCACATAACTCCTCATGGTTTAAGAGATTTTAGAAGGTAAATAATAAAGTGAAGTGATGAGTGTACTATAAGTCAAAGTGGATAAAAAAGAAATTATTTAAATAATAAAGTTAATGGATAAATTACTAAGTGGACAAGTGGTTAGAAGTGGGTTATCCCTATAATAAGTAAACTGGTTTAACATGGTTAGAAGGTAACCCCTTGAGGAAGCTACATAAAAGTATAAATAAGAGGCAAGGGTCTCTCATTTTAATCAAACTTCAACATATTGAATATATACAAGTGAATAAGGTAACCAAAGGATATCTAATCTAAATTTCAGAGGGAAGGTGAAGTAAAGAAGGATGAAATTCAAGGGAGGATAAATTCTTTTGATGATGCTTTATAAGGTATGTTATTTATAGGTCATCTCACCATTTTCGTAATAACATTTTTTCTATAATGATTCAGATCATGAAATCAGGAGGACGTTGAGGAAACATATCCAAGTAGTTGTGCTAACAATTTCATCTTGTGGGTTGTTGTATTTTTGGAGTTACACTCCATGGAAAACAGGGTTTGTGGCTAGTCCTGAAACTAGTCTAAAACATGTATTTCGGGTAAAAGTGTCATAACTTCTTCATAACAGATCCAAATTCAGTAAGACTAAATGTATTGGTTATATTACAGTTTTTAGTATGTTTTGTACCATATTCATATATATACAACAAATATTCCATGTAGGGCATTCTCTACAAGTTTGATCTCTAGAATAAGCCATAATTCAACAAGGTATGCCATTTTTTCTATAACTCCTTTTCTGAGAGGTTCCAAGTAGTGAAATCTGGAGGAATTTCATAAACGACACTGAAGAAAATTGTGTACCATTTTCAGATCTTTATTCATTATAGGTACATAGCTATGATTATTGAAAGTTAGGGTTGTTGACTAATCCAAAATTAGTCATGTGAGACTAAAGTAAAGTTTGATAAAATGATAGTCTCTTATTGTTAAAGTTAAGGAAGGTTTGTAGGTATGTTATCATATACACCAGGTCTATTAAAAAGTCACAAATCAGATTTTGATGATGAAATTGATCAGGGATTTTGGTTGAGGTTGACGTACAGGTTGGTACATGGTTGACGCACTTGTTTATGGTACAGGCTGATTACAGGTTGTTTGGTATAGGTTGGTGCATGGTTTATGCACTTGTTTATGGTACAGGTCGATTGCAGGTTGATTGGTACAAGTTTACAATAGTATATCTCACAATAATAGTGTGATATTGGTTCCATCATTCTACTTTTATTTCAGGGAAGTTGGATGGGGAAAGGACATGTGGTTTTAGCCAGAGAACATAGGGAGTTGGAGCCTCCTTTTGGTTGTAGCCAGAGAATTGGGGAGTTGGAGCTTCCTTCAGGTTGTATCCTAAGAAACTAGGGGTTTGGAGCCTCTTTATGGTTGTAGCCAGAGAATTGGGGAGTTGGAGCTTCCCTCAGGTTGTAGCCTGAGAAACTAGGGGGTTGGAGCCTCCTTCTAGTTGCAGATGGAAAACAAAGGAAGTTGATGCTTCTAATGAATGTAATTCTTAAAGAGATATAAGAAAAAACATTCTATGGTTTTCTCCCACTTTGGGTTTCCATGTAAAGCACTGGTGTACTATGTATGTGTATGATTGCTCATTTGTTCATTGTTTATTTACTCTACAATTGGATGATAATGCTAAATTGATATAACACTTTCATTTTTGGTGAGAAAGGATTAAATTTCTCTATTACTGATTCACCCCCCCTCTCAGTAATCCAACACTAAATTCATTTGAGTCTGAATCCCTCTGAGTCTCTTTAAGTTTGTTTCTATTTGTTTTGGTGGTTTCCCATATGAAAGTTGTTACAAGCATTGTGTCATCCTTATAAACTTATTCTATGACATCTTCTGCAAAGATTGTTCATAAAAGGTTTTTCAAAATATTTCACAAGGTTACCTACACATAAAAATAAAAGAAGCAAAAGAAAGATCCAAGACAATATGTTTATGATAGGAAGTCTAAAAAAGAATAAGGACAAGGATAGAGGCAATTTCTACAATATTGGAAATACATCTTCATGATATACTTCATGAAATAACCTGTCAGAGAAAACAAGAACAAAAGTGTTTACAATACAACATTTTTTATATGAAGGATAGTTTCTTGGTAGCATTACTAAGATGATCTTGTCTAAGAACAAGAAATATATTCTAGAGGAGGTATTAGTTCATATTTTTAAATAAGTACACTGATTAGTATAAGCTACTAAGTACTTATCAATACTCACCTAAGTGACAATAATAAATATGTCAAACTTGATATCCAAACCTAGAGTCTTGCTATTGTTCCACTTGGATTGCTTGTCTTTTGATACAAGTATCCTTTTTGACCCATCCCTTAAAATTAAAACAATATGCTTTATTGACAAAAAACCAAGTTAGAGAATGCGAACTCAACCTTCTAACATCTTGACTAAAGTCAGCTTATAAATTTTACTAGAAGTTCATAATGCCATAACAGCCAGAGATATATCAATTCGAACTTGGCGAGTGTGTTGATCTTATGAATGCATTGAATCCAAGGTCACTACTTTGGACAAGATCCCTTGTACATTCCCTACAAACACACTCATGCTAATGATACAAATTAAAAGAACATGTATAGGTACATACCTTTGTTACCCAACTGTGATGGTAAACCTTAGAATGACTTTGTTGGACCAAAGGTTTAGCTGCTAGAGGATTGGTAAGCCTCATACTATTATTTTCAGTAGATTTATCTTGGGCACAACATACACTTTCTTCATGCTAGGTATTTTTTCTTCATAACTTCCTTCCATTTTGACTTGGTCAAATGTTGACTATGACCAAAATTCCAAACTTGGCATCTTGGTTTGCTGAGACTACCAGGAGGTCCGCTAGGCTAGGGTGCACTAGGTTATCCAGGAATTAGGTCAAGAGCTTCACTTAAGGTGCCTCAACATGAGGGTTAGGGTTTCGTTGCTGCAGCAAAAAAAATTGACTGCAACTGCAACTCCAACTAAGAAAATCCTCCCAATATACCTTCCAATGGTGGGTCCATAACCTGTTAGAATAAAAGATATGTGCTCATTTTCACCATAGAAAATATCTCAATATTTTCATCCAACCATAGGCACAAAGTCCACCCCCGAGCACCTTAAACCTTGACATACATAATAATTTTGGGAGAAAACCCTAGAACCAATAGCCAACCAAGGTAGCATACCTCTCTCCAAATATAGCACACCAAGCATAGAGTCCAAACCATAACCAAGGCAGAAAGTCCAAACCATAACCAAAGACCAAGTCACTACTACAACAACTGCAACTCTCCTCAAGTCATGCACACCACTTGTCCTTATGCAGTTGTGAGAGTCAGTGAGTAGAAATGAGCTCTAGTGCCCTCTATTTATACTGCTCCAAGTCACTTAACTGGGTCAAATCCTCTTCCCAGAGGCTAATAACTTAGTATTAATTATTCTCTTGAGCCGACTTCTCTTCTAAGGTTATTATCCAACATTTTAGGGTTTCTCTTGCTTCTCAAAATATTCGAGTCTTGTCAAAGGTTACACATAGATGTTAATAACTCCCACAACTACCATGATATCTATTGGAGCATCAATATGTTCAATGTATATCTCACACTCATTTAAATGTCAATCCAGGATTCATAATCGAAAGAGTCATTACACCATATGTGCCGAGAACAAGTAACCTACCTAAGTCTATTGCATATAGGAAATAATTAATAACATAAAAAATCCTATTTCTAAGATTTCCAAATACCCCAAAATATTCTTTGAACCTAGAAGGGAAAACTAATAATGAATCTTAAACAATTAGTTAATCAAAGAGATGTAGTCCTAGAGAAACAAGTATGTTCATTTCAGGCACTTGAATTGGAAAGATGAACTTTAAGAAGCTTGTCTCCTGTAACAATTGAAACAATCAATTCCAACCATTCAAAACAAAAGCCAACTTCAACCTCATGTAATTCAATCAAACCAGCACAAGGGAGGTTCAATATCATTGAAAGACTTTATTACAGCACATGAAGATGAAATACAAAGTCTCCCGGTCCCTTGTGATACTAGGTCTATTACAATCATGAACAAAAATATCAGTCTCACACTTCAAATTAGGAAACAACTACCTTCAACATCTAAGAATGAAATGCCTATTCGATCTAACACTTTCTTATTCACACCATTCCAAAAATGATTAACTCAATGCTCAATCTGGAAAATGGAATAAACATCAATCACCGACACACTGTTGTAAACTATCCACACAAACACACATAACGTATACATTGGAGGTTTACCTTAGTTGGGGTGGTGGGCCCTTTCCGAACCAACTAGGAACCTCTTAAAGAAATAAAGACTAAAACTTTTCACTCACATCCAAGAATCAACATGAAGTTTTTATGTATTAATTCAACTGGTAAATTGGATCAACAGTCTTTACTCCATACATGACAATGTTAAGTATTGTCTAGTTCTTGCAACATAATTTTACATTCGCTATTATCAATCTCTCCCCTTATCATCTATACAACATTCCTTATATAAGGCAAGCTGATACTATCTATATCTATGGATGAACATTAAACAGTTTGAGAAATTTCTCATTTAGGATTTACATCAAATTTTTAGGAATCGACTCCATCCTCATGACACGAAGTGCATGAGTGATGGAGTCTCTTACAACTCAAAAACTGACTTGGGCGCTTCTATCCAACTATCTTCTCAAAATCTTCACCATTATTCTGGTCCAATCGGCACATTCTAGAAATAGAGGTTCTGGTACTGGATTGCACACAGTCGCGAGTCTAGTACTAGAATAGAGCAGAGAAGGTAGTACCAGAATGACACACATCTTGGTGCTGGAATGGGTTTGGTACTGGATTAAAGTTGTCTTGAGTACCAGAATGGATTCAGTACTATATTACATGGTGTCTGGTAGTGCTAGATAGACTGCTCATAAATGAAATTATTAGGATTATACAAAATAAAACACTTTCAATCGAATTAATTTAAGAAAGTTAAACAAGCATGATTTAAATCATCAATTACCTCTTGTAGTCATGACATAGCTATTAGGCATGTATTTTGGGAGGGAGTATTCCAGTATAGGTTTATAACAGAGGAAAATATCTTAGATATAGGGTAGAATAGGGAATTATCTTATGTCAAAATAGAGACTTAACATTTCCCCCATGCTGAAGATATTGCATGTCTTCATGCAATGTTATCAAAACTGATAGCCAAAAACTTCCTGCAAAACTGGACCCTCCACTGTTATTCCTCAGATTGCAAAATGTTAACACTAGAAGATTCATTCTTCAACTCCTTCTTGATCACCCTAGTGTAATGAACCAACTGCAAGACCTTGTTAAGTTTGGTAGAGACCTCTGCATGCTGCTCTTTCAATTCCGCATTCTCTACCTTGATATGCTTTTCCAGTATTTTGTATTCTTCGACTTCTTGTTTCAATCTCTACATTTCTGTTAATAATATTTGTTCATTCAGGGGTTTGTCTGAGCTTGGTGTGAGTACCTTCTTAGCCACCATCTCTTGAGCCTCTTTTTCTTTCCTCGGACTCCTTAGAGCCTTCATTATCATCTTTCATCTACTCAGGAACTTGCCTGGACTCGGTGTGAGTGCCTCCTGAGTTACTACCTCTCGCGCTTATTTTCCTTTCCTCAAATCCATCAAAGTTTTTGTTACCAACCCTTCCGTCTTACTTATTGTTACCAGTCCTTCTGTTTCACTTGTGGAAACTCCCTAGCCACTCTCTCTTTCTGRAGAACTTGGAATATCCATATCTTCTCTTTGAGGAGAAGGTATGTTTGGAKTTGTCACCTGTTTATCCATACTTCTAGTGGTCCTGCGTATGGGCAGTGAGGCTTTCTTAGACTTGCTGACAGGAGTAGGAGTTTCTTCAAATAGTTTCCTTTTATTAGATTTACTGATAGGGGTAGGTMTAAATACTTGTTCCTCTGGTGTTGACTTGTCCTTTATCTTGCGGGCTTGAATTGTAAATTCTAGGGTTTGTTTCTGCTGACAAACCCGTATTCTTATCCTGGAAGATTGAGGAGTGGGTTCTGGAGCTTGTGCCTCCTTACCTTCTAGTTTCTTTCTATCTTTACTTGTCACCTTAGTAGTAACTTCATAATTACTTTTAAATTATTTAAAGGATTTCAGAGGGGGTTTTATAGTTGGCTCTAGTAAAACCTCATGTTGGTATGTCTCCTCCTTCTTTTGTTTCTTATGATGTGATCATTGGTCGTTAGGGCACAGGACCGAGCTAGACGGTTTAGCTGGTGCAAACTTTTTCTTGCTTTGTAAATGGGATTCAGGGGTCTTCTCTATTTGACAGGCTGGTCCTGATGACATTTCCACAATTGTTTCAGGAACACTATCCGATTGACCACCTGGTTTTGAGCCCTCTTTTTGTCTTTTACCCCTTTGAACCGAAGTAGGACTTACTCTTTGGAATTGAGTGGCTATCTTCTTTCTTAATATAACAAGTTCCCCTATGACCGATTTTTTTGTCATTGATTTCTCAATGGGATGAGATGAATTGGGCATAGCAGTGTCTTCTTTATCCCTTGATGCCATTTTTTTGTCTTTCTTTACTTTTCTGCTGGAGCCCTCACTGTGTGTCCCTGCCTCCTGTGTCTCGACTGACTTAGATTTTTCTTGAGCGAAACTCTGTTGGAGTAACCGCTTCCAACTACCCCCTTGTGTTTTTAAAGCATGAACTACCAAAAGTTTGATTAAACCGTGATGATGAAGGCTGGTCTTAGGTTTCTTGGAAACTGACCTCACCCCTCTTACCATTTTCTTTAAACTCCTCCATAAAAAGTGGGGAAAATTAATCTGTGGTCCTCCCTCGAAATGTGATAAAAGATTTAAATGATAAATGAAGGTCACGGCATACCTTCCCTCACAGGTGAGGAATTTCTGTAGACTTATAAGCATTGTCCAATATTCTTCTTTAATATAGCTTCGAGGGATGCCCTTGGTCCAATCGGGGTTGTGATATTCTGGCTTGAGGAATTGTTGGCAGAGATTTTTGTCCACAATTACTCTCTTGAAGTATTTTTCTCCATCCATCAGGAGACCCGTAGCTTCTGCTATAGTATCCTCTGTAATTGTTAACTTCATATCTCCAAGCTACACATTTTCTCCATCATATGTCTGCGCAAAGACGAGAGAAATTCCCTCATGATGACCTTTAAATTTCTCCAAGAATGGCACCCACCCTGCTTGTTCATATTTGTTCTTGCGAGCCTGATACTCTGTTGTTTCTCTGTATATTTAAAATATGGGCTCATGTCTGTCAACCCCCATGCTGGTTTAAACAATTCTCTTGGATGGATAAAGCACGGACAGAGGGTCAATGATTGAGTACCGAATGATAGAGTATCGGTTGGGAGAAACATACATGGGATACAGAGGCATAGGGTGTCTATAGATGGTGTAACAACAATCGTAAATAACACTCATCTAGATGGCGGAGCCATCTAGAAGAGTGTTTATGAATGGAAGAGTAGATTACAATGGTCACGTCGATACTCATGATGATATGGTGAGGTAGGTCGGATCTACTAACGGTTTCTGGCTTGGTGTCAGACAATATCCACAGAAGGATATGGTCGTTATGATCGAGACTTGTGTATATGAAATCTACGAGGATCATTACTTGATATGTTGTGAGTCGTGGTTCATGTATAGTACGACAACGAATTGTGGGGTTTATTTACCGAATATACAGAGGGAGTATGAGTTCGATCTGATAAAATACATCATGACTTTGCACTCTTGATATTTTGCAGGACACCTCACTTCCTCCTCAGGGAGGTGAGGTCTAAGATTTCTACAGAGATTCGTGACAAAAACAAGTGTACATCATGATCCAAGAGCAATCAGATGTTCTAAATGCATATTTAGTCTAATTCCTAAATAATACAAAAAAAAAAGTGTCGAATATGTATATCCTAGTACTAATAATTGGACAGTGACTTGAAAACATGATGAAAGTTATCTATCATATTCTTACCAGTACTGGATTATCTAAGTACCGGACCACCTGTGTGTAGAATTTGTAGTTGATACAGGATTACCTGAGTGTCGGATCACATAGAGGTGATCATTGATGCGAGATAAGCACAAAAATGAAGCTTTTTCTGGAGCTTAAAAATCTTGACACTGATTCTGGTGACAGATATTTATAGGAATAGCTGGTGTTCTGTGGTCAAATTTGTCTAGAAAACCCTATAGTTTCCAAAGTATATAGATGAATAATGCAGGAAAGATTTGTAACAGGATGGTACTCTGTAATGGCCAGTGATTGAGATGACATAACCCCTTTTCTTCTGGAACCAAGGCAACCATGCTTTTTCTGGAATTTCCTCTTTTATTACAATATAATAATAATTCTAACTACTACTTTTCTGTGGATTTTTATCGAGCCCAAATTAGTTAATGATCGCTGGTATTTTCAATTTTATAGAGTCTGAAAAACTTAAAGGAAACTCTCTATACTATCCCGTGGATTTTTATCGAGCCTGGGCCAGTTTCTTCTCACCGGTATTTTCAATTTTAAAGAGTCTGAAAAACTTAAAGAAGACTCTCTCTCTGGTAGTGGTCTTCCTTATTTGTTTATCTACATGAGAATACCACCAATTTTTCTTTTGTCTTTGTTAGTTAAAAATAAAGAAAAAATTCATCTCATGACACACCTATGTACAGAAAATGAATTTATACAATTTGAACTTACTAGAGTAGGTCAGCAGGAGGGGAAACCCTCTTTCTTATCAGTTGCATTTCAGAAGTTTGAAGAACATTTTTGACAAAATCCTCCGTTGATAGAGGTTTATGATAAACCTTCAGCTGATGTCCATGTACAAAAAGGGAAGTCTGATCTTCATCAATAGTTTTTATCCTCACTGCACCATTTTCATAGACTGTATCAACCTCATAGGGCCCCATCCATTTGGTAGACAGTTTGCCTTTAAAATTTTTGAATCTGCTATCATATAGGAGGGCCCAATCACCTGGCTGGAAGGACTTTTTTTTTATGTACTTATCGTGCCATTTGGTCCTTTGCTCTTGTATCAGAGTGGTTCGTTGTAGAGAATCCTGTCTTATGTCATCAATCTCATTCAATTGTAATAGCCTCTGTTTCTGAGCTTCGTTCAGGTCCATTCCTAATTGCATGGTAGTTTTGAAGGTCTTTACCTGAAACTCTATGGGTAGTAGTACCTGCTTCCCATATACCAACTCATAAGGTGTATGGCCTGTAGTATTTCTCTGGGCTATCCTATAGGCCCACAAGGCCTCAGGAAACCTATCAGCCCAGTCTTTGTGATGCAGCTGAACAATCTTAGTGAGGATGGCCTCTATCACCTTGTTGGTTGATTCCACTTGGCCATTGGTTTGGGGGTGATAGGGTGAATATTTTCTATGTCTGATCTTGTATTGTTCGGTAAGATCCTTGACCAAATTTGAGGTGAATTGTGTCCCTTGGTCAGTGACTATTTCCCGAGGCACCCCAAAACAGGCGAAAATTTCCTCAAAGAGAATGTCTACCACAGATTGTTCATTAGTTGAATATAAGGCCTTGGCTTCTACCCATTTTGTTACATAGTCTGTGAAACTAATATGTATTTTCTTCTGTGGGACATGGGATTGATAGGTCCTACAAAATCTAAAGCCCATTTTTCAAAGGGTTCGATTACTACTTGGGCTTGGAGTGGCATTTCATCGACCGATGTAGGGTTTCCCATTCTTTGGAAATCATCGTAGTTGGCCACGTATTTCTTTTCATCTTTAAAAATGGTCGACCAATAATAGCCAGATTGTAGGATTTTGTAAGTTGTCCTTTTGTCAGCAAAGTGGCCTCCACATGGGCCATCATGGTAGGCTCTGAAGATATCCTCCATTTCATCTTCCCAGACACATCTTCTGATTATCAAATCAGGTCTCGTTCGGTATAGGGTATCCTCATGCCACATATAATTGGCACTTAGATAAATGATTCTTTGTTTTCCTATGGATTTCATACGTTGAGACAACTTTCCGGTCACCAAATAGTTGGCTATGTCTGCATACCAAGGGGTGAAAGTAGAAATGGTGAATAAATTCTCATGAGGAAAATCATCATCTACTGGAGTACTGTCACCTGTATGGATAAGTCTAAACAGGAAATCAACAACCAAGTTGTCTCTTCCAGGCCTATGTATGATAGTGATATTAAATTCATGTAGTAACAACAACCATCTAGTTACTCTAGCATTTGTGATGGCTTTATTCATTAGAAATCTAATAGTTGAGTGGTCATTTTGCACAAAAACTTTGTACCCTATTATATAGTGTCTAAACTTTTTGATGGCATGTACTACTGATAAAAATTCTTTCTCTGTGACAATATAGTTTGCTTCAGCAGGTGAGAGGTTCTTACTAATGAAGTATATAGCATAAGGAATCTTCCCTTCCCTTTGTCCTAAGAAAGATCCCAAGGTGGTATCTGAGGCATCTGTACAGATATGGAAAGGAAGAGACCAGTTTGGACCTCTCAAAGCAGGATCAATTGAAAGTTTTGTTTTTAAGATCTCAAAGGAGATTTGGCATTGCTCATCCCAACAGAATTCAACATCTTTCGTTAGTAGTTTGAAAAGGGGGGCAGATAGGTTTGAAATTTTTTGAATAAACATCCTATAGTAGCTGGCATGACCTAAGAAACTTCTGATTTCCTTTTTTGAACTAGGGATCTTAATTTGGGAAATAATGTCGATTTTGGCAGGGTCTACTCTTATTCCGGTACCAGAGATGTGGTGACCTAGAACAATTCCTTCAGTAAGCAACATTCTTGATTTTCTGTGACTGAGTGAGAGGTTGGTCTCTTTACATCTAACCTGTACCTTCTTCAAATTATCCAATGCCTGTTGGAAATCATCCCCATATACCGTGAAGTCATCCATGTAGACTTCCACACAATCATTGGTCAGATCAGAGAAAATAGCCAAGACAACCCTTTGAAAGGTAGCAGGGGAATTGCATAACCCAAAGGGGAGAACCCTATAGGCATAGGCTCCCCAAGGACAGGTGAACATAGTCTTATCCTATTCTTCTAGTGAAATTTGTATTTGGTTGTAACCACTAAACCCGTCCAGGAAAGAAAAGTACCTCTTCCCAGATAAGGTATCCAAGACCTGATCTATGAAAGGTAAAGGGAATTAGTCCCTATAGGTGTCCTTGTTTAGTTCTTGAAACTCCACACAAATCCTCCATTTCCCATTTTTATTTGGTACAATAACTAATGGGGAGACCCATTTGCTATCTGATATAGGGTAAATGAAATTGGCTTGTAGGAGTTTTTGGAGTTCTTCTTTTACTATATCTTTCAAGGTTGGGTTCATTCTTCTCTGGGGCTGTCGGATAGGTATGATCTAGTCATTAGTGTAAATATGATGCATACATGTATCTGGGTGGATCCCTTTCATGTCAGAGTAATCCCATGCAAACGCATCGGATTTCCCTTGAATAATTTGTACCAGCTTTTGTTGTTGATCTGTTTCTAGGCTGGAATTGATATACACGGAATTTCCAGGACTGACTTCTACAACTTGGACAATAGATTCCTTCCCTTCCTCTACTTTTGAAAGAGTGGCTATTGTAGAAGTGGAAGGGTGTCAAATTTCTTGAAATTCAGGGCTAAAGATGTGTGTGTAATTAGGGAAATATTGGGGATAGTCAATGCATGCCGAAGTAGCCAAAACTAGACATAGGATTTGATCCTCAGAGTGTTCTTGTACTCCTTTTACTTGTTCAACTGTCAATAAGATCTGAGTACAGTCCTCCTCCCCATAAGGATTCTCCAACCAGAGAGGAAATTCAGTGGTTGGTTGGGCGGGGGGAAAAAGTGTAAGTTTCTGACTTTGAGTGCCATTGGAAATTGTCATTTCTCTAGCTCGAAAACTGATGAATGCATCAGCAGTGGCCAACCAAGGTCGGCCTAGTACCACTGGGTGCCTGGGTTTGGGGGATTTGGGATGGATTACCAAGAAATCCATAGGGTATTCCCAAGAGGCCAATGCCACTGTTATATCATCTAAACTTCCTGTTGGGGTGATGACTGACTTATCTACAAGCTCTAGCAAGGTTTGTGTAGGTCTTCAGTGATCTAGTTGTAATGTTTTCATAGTGTTTACTTACATCACATTTATTGTTGCTCCTAGATTGATCAATGTGTTAGGTAAGGAAACACCATTGATTTCTATGGATACCACTGGATTCCTTGGATCACTATACTTGGAAGGCATCTCTGTTATAAATTTAGATCACTTCCCTACCACCCGTATGACAGGAGGTTCCTTCCTTTTTCTCCCTGGATTTTTAATGCAAATGTCCCTTACAATTTTAGCATAGATAGGTATGTCTTTAATGGTCTATAGTAGTGGGATCTTTACACATATATTTCGGAGTTCAGTCTCTAGATTATGTTCTAGAGGTTCCTCGGTTTTCTTTACAAGAAACCTTTCTGGGTAAGGGGGATTCATTTCATGGGGTGTTTCTGCTGCAAGGGAGTTGGGAGAAGGGATTTCTTGTGGTATTGGAGTGTTTCTTTTTTCGTTCAATGGATCAGTCATCTGTTCTTCTCTTTGAACCATTTGGACATCTATTTGTTCTTCTTGGTTTGTGTGATTATGCACTTGTTCCTCTTGAATAACCATAGTGGGATTTTTTTTGTTTACAATCCTTCCTGATCTTAATTCAATTCCATTAAATGGAGCTGGCATTATTACATATGTAGGAAAGGTTTGTACTTCAACGTTTTTTATAGGTTGTGTCGATCTATTATTTGGGTTAGGGATAGGTTCTGCAGGAATAGTAGTAGGTCGAGGAGGGTTTTGGATGGGTCCAACTTGCATTGGTTGCTGCATATTTGGATTCATGGGTAGCGCAAGTGGTTGTTGTGGTTGTGGGGGTGGAAGAAGAGAAGGGGGGTTAAATCCTAGGAGTAATTGTGAAATATTTGAAGGATATTGTGGATAGGTGGGAAAATTTGTTGGTTGAAAGGGGACATTTCCATATACAGGTCCTCTCCACCCCTGTTGCCAAGGTTGGGTTTGTGTTGACCACTGACGATAAGACATGGGGGGTACACATTGATTTTGGGGGTATTGTGTAATTGGGTCGGCAAATATGTTGGGGTTTTGTTGTCTCCATGGTCTCCTATGGGGGTAGGATGTCTCAGGTTCTCCTCCTCCCTTGAACATGGCCTTGAGTCCGAGAAGAGAAGGGAATTCATTAGTAGGATGGTCCTCTGTGAAAATACCACAAATTTCTATAACATTGAGGGGGCATTCCTTTTCAGGGTGTTTCCTCCTACACTGATGACAGAAAATTGCTAACGCAACATTTTCTTCATCTTGTTTTCTTTTAGTTTTCATGGTATCTAGTTGGGAACTGATGGTGTGTAGGATATCTGTTTTAAATTTTTCCAATAGATTTCCTAACTCAATCTTCGTGAAACCTCCAGATGTGGGTTTAGCAATTTTGTTGGTAGGGTCCCTTATACTTTTCCCCGTTTTAGCTTGACTGCGAGAGTATCTTTTACAATACTCTGCTATGTTTGCAAATGGTTTTTGGTATACGTCCCTAGAACTCATGAGGTTTAACACTTCAATGCAATCGTCCCTCACACCTTTTATAAAGACAATCCTAACTATAACTGTATCTAAGGAAAACTGCTTAGTCTTTTGGTAATTGTATAAGAACCTTTCTAGTTAGTCTTCTAAGCTTTCCTCTTCCGATTGCTACATTTTGAATATATCATTCCTAACGTCCCTAGGTATGCAGTAATATTGGTATTTCTGGAGGAAGGTCTCCTTCATACCATCCCAAAACAAAATTGTGTGTTCCCCTAAGCTCATGAACCACCGCAGTGCTGAGTCTTTTAGTGTGGCTGGGAATTTTTTTAATTTTTGAGCATTATCTGTGTAGTTATAACTCCTACACAATATGTCAAATTCAAATAAAAATGAGTCAGGGTCTTTTGTCGACATACCTCGGAAATGAGGAAGTGAAGATAATGGAATGTTTTTCATAGCAACGTCTTTAACCATATCCAATATGGGGAACCCAAATGTCTTTGTTTCATTGGCTACGTTTCCCTCCTCTGCTGCCATGTTTCCAAGCAATCTGTAGGGAGGTGGTGAATTCCCTCCACTGAGTGATGGTTCCACCATCGGGTTACCTAGTATCTTTGGTGGTTCCAAGGTTTTGTGTGGCCTTCCAACAACAGATGCAGCCTCTTTTATTACTACTTCTTTTCCAGTTTCTCCTTTGGATGGGGTCGCCAGTGCTTCCTCCCTTCCTTACTGCCTTATGTCTTTAATCTGAACAGTGGATTCATATCTAGTGCTTTTTGTTGTTGTTTCAATTGCTTCTTTTGAGCTCTCTCCTCTAAGAATTTTTCCTGCACGATTTTTCGATGAATTAGTATAAGGGGGGTTTCTTTGTTGTTTGTTTTTCTAGTTTTTCTGAGATTTTGGGAGAAATAAATCTACCTTTATTATCTCGGTACCTACTCATAAAAAATGAAATCAATGAAAACGTTGATTCCTAATTAGAGGTAGGAGGAAAACCTGACTTTGGAGTAACCCCACCAAAGTGGATGCATAGGTTCTTACCTTTCTTCTTACCATATTCTCCCCGCCCTGAGATTATCCTCAAATCCAATCCAATACTTCATCAAATCAAAAATAAAAATATGCTACCTGTTACCATTTACAACTCCCCGGCAACAACGCCAAAATGTTGGAGCGACAATATGTTCAATGTATATCTCACACTCATTTAAATGTCAATCCGGGATTTGTAATCGAAAGATTCATTACACCATATGTGTCGAGAACAAGTAACCTACCTAAGTCTGTTGCATATAGGAAATAATTAATAACATAAAAATCCTATTTCTAAGATTTCTAAATACCCCAAAATATTCTTTGAACCTAGAAGGGAAAACTAATAATGAAACTTAAACAATCAGTCAATCAAAGAGACATAGTCCTAGAGAAACAAGTTTGTTCATTTTAGGCGCTTGAATTGGAAATATGAACTTTAAGAAGCTTGTCTCATGTAACAATTAAAACAATCAATTCCAACCATTCAAAACAAAAGCCAACTTCAACCTCATGTAATTCAATCAAATCAGCACAAGGGAGCTTCAGTATCAATGAAAGACTTTATTGCAGCACATGAAGATGAAATACAAAGTCTCCTAGTCCCTTGCGATACTAGGTCTATTACAATCATGAACAAAAATATCAGTCTCACACTTCAAATTAGGAAACAACTACCTTCAACATCTAAGAATGAAATGCCTATTCGATCTAACACTTGCTTATTCACACCATTCCAAAAATGATTAACTCAATGCTCAATCTGGAAAATGGAATAAAGATCAATCACAGACACACTGTTGTAAACTATCCACACAAACACACATAACATATACAAGGAGGTTTACCTTAGTTGTGTCGGTGGGTCCTTGCCGAACCAACTAGGAACCTCTTAAGGAAATAACAGACTAAAACTTTTCACTCACATCCGAGAATCAACATGAAGATTTTCTGTATTAATTCAACTGGTAAATTGGATCAACATTCTTTACTCCATACATGACAATGATAAGTATTGTCTAGTTCTTGCAACATAATTTTACATTTTCTATTATTAATATCTCCCCTTATCATCTATACAACATTCCTTATATAAGGCAAGATGATACTATCTATATCTATGGATGAACATTAAACAATTTGAGAAATTTCTCATTTAGGATTTACATCGAATTTTTAGGAATCGACTCCATCCTCATGACATGAAGTGCATGAGCGATGGAGTCTTTTACAACTAGAAAACTGACTTGGGTGCTTCTATCCAACTGTTTTCTCGAAATCTTCACCATTATTCTAGTCCAACCGGCGCATTTTGGAAACAGAGGTTCTAGTACCGGATTGCACATAGTCGCGAGTCTAGTATTGGAATAGAGTAGAGTAGGTAGTACCGAAATGGCACACGTCTTGGTACCGGAATGTGTTTGGTACCGGATTAAATATGTCTTGAGTACCGGAATGGATTTGGTACCAGATTACATGGTGTCTAGTAGTGCCGGATAGACTTCTCATAAATGAAATTATTAGGATTATACAAAATAAAACACTTTCAATTGAATTAATTTAAGAAAGTTAAACAAACATGCTTTAAATCATCAATTACCTCTTGTAGTCATGACATAGCTATTAGGCATGTATTTGGGGAGGGAGTAGTCTAGTATAGGTTTATAACAGAGGCAAAAAGCTTAGATATAGGGTAGGATAGGGCATTATCTTATGTCAAAATAGAGACTCAACAATATCAATAGGTTCCCCCTCGAGGTGGATTGAATTTTATTATTTTTTTTATCATTTATAAGGCGTTGGATAATAACAATAGTGGCAAATGATGCTATGATAGATGCCCCCTAATGTGTGAGGTCAGAAGAGGGAAATGATGGCTGAAATAAATTGAAAAATTAATGAGATAGTGGAGGGGCTAGTGGGTAGGAGTAGTTCAAGACATGTCCCAAAACAATACCTACAACACAAACAAGTAAGATAATCTCTTCTCAATTCGGGCATTCCCATGCTTGGGTATGATGTAAGCATGGTTGCTAATCAAATACATTGCAGATCCATGAATGATATAAATATAAGTGATTTCCATGGCCAAGAAAACTATATAAGTGGATCCATGTGATATATATTAGTAGCAATCATGGCCATGAGAAAATACACAGTGGATCCATGCATAAATTTATATCATAGCCACGAATGGATACACAATGGAGATATGTCAAGAAAAGGGTACTAAACCAAATATATTAAATTCAACCTAAGTCCTAAGCCTAAGTCTTATTTCATCATTATATCTTAAAGTTTCTAAGGAGTGGAACAAGTTCCCAAGTGGTGGGGAGGTTCCTACATGAGTGTCACTTATAAAAAATGAGGCATGAATATATAACCTTGGTTCTCAATGGAAAATGTATCATTCTTACCATTGTTTCCTTGGTATGTTTGGGTGTGAGATAGTGAGAGACACTAATACCCTATGAATTGAGTAACTTGGGGATTCTAGGTGAATTTTGTGTGAATACTGGGAATAATTCTCCTTGGATTTCCTTAGGGAAGGATGGAGTCTTGGAGGGAGGATTTCCTGGGATATGTTTTTGTTGGTGTGAGGCCTAAAGGGTACCTGAAGACTCTATAGAGAATCGATCCCCTAGATCCAAAATTTGAGACTTCATATTCTATATATGATGGATCCATGGAAGGTAAGTGGGATATTCTGAGGGACTGCAGTGCATAGAAGGGGTTACAATTCCTTGGGTTTTGTAGGATAATGGGGATGAGCGATTGTTGGTTGGATTTGTTGCTATAGTTTGGTACCTTGGCTTAGTTTAAACCCAATATTGACTATGAGACCGTAGTTGTCCTAGAGAGAGTGAATTTTCTATGGTGGATTCATAGTCCCAAGTTGGGGGTGACCTGCCATTGTGAGAGATAGAATAGAAGTGCCTATGGCTGAGTGGAACGTCTGAGGTCTATCGCTAATTTTTTCTTTTATAAAATATAAATGCCATGTTCATATGTGTTTTCTATTCTTTTTTATAATGTGTGATTATGTGTTTAATTGTTAATGTTAGTTTAATGAATATGTTGTACATTATATTTTTTTATGTTATCTTGTTATGCATGAGATTGCATTTTATTTGGCCTACATAATTATATCATATGTAGGGAATATTATTATTTGGTATCATAGTGAGAAATTTATGGAAATTATGACCCAAGTTGAAAGAAATTTGAAAAGTACACTATGTACAGAGATGAAAATGGCAGTAATGTAAATTAGTATGAAGCTGAGTACATTACATTGTGGTTGTTGGACAACTGAGAGGGGGGGGTGAATCAGTTGTTACTGAGCTTAAATAATTATGCTTCTTTTAAAACTCTTTGCAGAAACAATGAATGATGATCACAATAATGTAGAGAAATAAACAAAGGCACATTCAGCATCAGTCACATATATGAGAAACAAAGAGACAGATATTTTCCAAGGAAACCCATACAGGGTAAAAACCTCTTTTTCTTTATATGATAAGTAATAATTACATTCTTTACATTATCATACATATGAGCACCAACTCATAATGAGGCTACAACCTCT
>ML795733.1:537872-553896 GCA_009831015.1 Picea engelmannii | reverse complement strand
TTATGTCGGATTTATTCCATTAGTTGTAATTATACCTCCTAGCTCCTATATATACCAAGGAGACATTTTCATTTTGAATCATCTTGTACTTGAACATTTAAGTGGGGTAAAAGGAGGTTGCCTCCTCGAAGAGGCTTATTATCTGAAATTATCTCTTTTTCAAGGCGTTGAGTACTTTTTATGAGGTTTTTCTATGCTATATTGATATTTGGTTCTTAACAATTGATTCATTACAAAGAAAATGGGGTGGGAGGGTGATTCCAATAATTCCCCCCACCCAAATTGTAACACAAAATCCCAATTTTTTTTTTAGTTACTATGTTTTAATTTGAATTTGAATTTTTTCAATTTTTTAAATGTGTTTTGTTATATATATATATATATATATATATATATATATATATATATATATNATTTTCTATAAATATTGTTTTCATGTATATTAGTTTTATGTATATATGTGTTGGGCTAGTTAATATTGATAATATTTATTTATAAATATGATATGTGTATTATATATATATATATATAATATATGTATTATAATATATAATATATTATGTTATTATAGATAATTGTGTACTATGTTATGATATTTTATGTGTTGTGTATTTATTATTTATGTTTTATATAAATATATTATATTGTTATTTTTGATGTTGATGTTATACGTATGTTATGAAATACATATTTTAATGTTATTAATTTGTATGATATGTAATATATGTATGGGTCTTGGATGTTACAGGTTCAAATTTATAAAAAAAAAAAATTATTAAAAGTAAAATTCAATTTATTTTCAATTTGAATTTTGAATTTTTTCAATTTTTAAAATATTTTTAGGAGGTTATAGGTTCAAATCTATTTTTTTTTTTTTTTTTCATTTAAAAAAAATCAATCTATTTTTAATTTTAATTTTAATTTTTTCAATTATTTAAATTGTGCGTTTTTCATGTTTTGCACTCTACCTAGGGAGATTTGATCCTTGTGAGCCTAGAGTTAAAATGGATCTAGGCTCATTATAATATATTATTTATATTATGTTAGTTTGTGTGATATGTATTTATAAATAATTATTTATTATGTTATAATATGTTATGTATTGTGTAGTTATTATTTATGTTTTATATAAATATATTATACCACTATTATTGTATATATTGATTGTTGTATATACATATATATAAGAAAATGGGGTGGGACGGGGATTCCAAGAATCTCCCTCCCATCCCCATTGTAAGAAAAAATTCCCAATGTTTTTTAGTTATTTTTAAAAAATTTCTTTATTTTCTATCTTTTTAAAATTTTAATGTGTTTTTATTTAATTTTGAATTTGAATTTTTAATTTGGATTTTGAGGGTTTCCTTTTGTAAGGTAGTCAATCTTCGAAACTTGAGGAGACACCCCCAAAATATCCAATGATGTTAAGGGTTGGTGTGGCCCATGCTGGGTGCAATTCCCAAGTGATTTTGACAGCTTATATGCCCCTGGATCGCAATTTCTTAGACCACAGGCTAGTCCCGCAAGTAACTGACATGCTAGAAAACAAAAAAACTATATATATAATATATAAAAGTATATATTTTTTATAATATGTAGTAGATATTTATTGTAATATTATTGGGCTTGGAAACAATTGTAAATCAACGGACCTTTGTCTCTAGGATAAGAAAAAAATCCTCTTTCACACTCTCATCACTATGATTATCTTATATGGATGTCAAGTTTGGGGTTTTAGTATCTCTAGAGAATCCCGAAGAAATATAGAATAGATCCAAAAGAAGTTTATAACTTATAATCTCAAAATTAATGAAAATACAACCTATCATGTCCTCCTTATAGAAGCAAGTATTTTCCCCATCGAGAGCATTTCTATGATTAGATACCTAACTTATAAAAACAAGATAAGCAACATGAATGAAGGCTTCCCAATATTTCTTCAAAATCTAGCCAAAACCACCAATGGCTCAAGCAGGGATGGCATAAAGATGCCAAATCTTGGATAAATCATTGGGGAATACAAAAAGAATTCATCATGCATAATACCTATAATATTATAAATATTATCATTTCTAAATTTAAGAAGAATATGTGATGTGATAAAGAATTAGAGGATAAAGGGAAATTAAGATCCTACAAGGAGGTGGTCAGCCCTAATTTGAAAGATCAAAAGCACCTCTTAGTTTTGACTAGTTCAAAGAGGAAAATCAACATTTATAAAATAAGAACAAAATCTCATGAGCTATGTAGTGAAAGTGGGCATTGGACAATTCCCAAAATGTCATGGGATGAAAGAATCATCTAGAAGCACCATTTATTTTTTAATGTATTATTTTTCAACTTTAGATGTATCATGTTATACATATCAAATTTTAAAATTGTACTTTACTCAATTAAAGCACAAGCATGGGTATGCCCACCTCATTGAATAAATTTATAGAACATGTTCACATCACATTTTGGTTGTTACCTTGTAGGTGATCTTTTCTCCTTCTCAAAGGTTGGGTCCATGTCAATGAGGCTCTCTCTGTCCTTTATTTCTAGAATATACACTATAAATTATTTTGGTTCTACATTTTTTCTTCTAACCTCACACATCATGGTGTAGTTGTCATCACACCATTTCTACCACTTATGAAAATGATGAGGTTTTCACTGAAAACAACATTTTTTACCATATACCAATATAATGAGGCCAATGAAGCACTAAACATAAGGAGTATTTTCAGTAAATGCAGGGCACTTACACATTAATCCTAGTAGAAGAGAAGAAGAATTTAATCAAGAATGTAAATGACACAAGAAATCATACAGTACATCAATATTTTACCATGGAACCCTTAACCATGAGAAACCAACATTCCTTTGAACATTTTTTTGTCTTGTTGTCATATTCAATCGGAATAAAAGGTTATATGTCTAAACTTGGTCCACACCTAATACATAATTGACATCATGCCCTCTTTCTTGCACAAAAACAACCCTGTGGCCAATTTGGCTTACATATGCATGACCAACAACCTATATCTACACATGCATTAACCTACATAAGTGCATTACATGATTACAACATTATCCTTTACAACCTTACAACATGCCTCTTTATAGGATTTACAACAGGAAAAAACCTAAATATTGGCACCCAAAAATGGTTACAAATCCATGCATACCATTGACTACAAATCCCGCAAATCCTAGGATTCTGTTACAGTTGACTCCAAGTTGGATTACCACTCGACTACCACTCGACCTTCATTTAGTCTCTATTCGTTCGTCTCATGCCTACACTTCAACCTCTTTTTGGTTGAATTGTTGTGTATATCTTCGACTTCAACTTTTCGTAGTTGACTCCCTCGACCTTTGACTTGTTGTCGATCCAACTTGACCTGCGACCATCAGTCGATCTAGGTCGACTTGACTTTCACTGCAAAGAATATAAAAACCCAACATTCTCCCACTTGTTTTCTTCTTTGCTGAAACAGGAGATTCATGAAATTTCGTTCAAAGACCTAGGGAAACAATGCCCATTCCCTCTCTACACCAAGAGAACTTCACAACACTCACAGACTTGGTCAATGAGTCTACTATGTTTTCCAACGTTTCTAATTTCTCCAATAGCACCTTGTTTCTTTCCACCATATCTCTCATGAAATAGTATTGTACATCAATGTGCTTAGTCTTTGAATGACAAGCAAGGTTCTTTTCTAGAAATATTTTTCTTTAACTGTCACAAATCACCTTCATATCTCTTTACTCAAACCCGATTCCTGAACACAACCTTTGAAGCCATACCACTTCTTTGCTTCCATGAGTGGCTTCCATGTAGTTAGCTTCTATTGTTGACAAGGCTATGACCTCCTGTCACTTACTCATCCAAATTATTGCTCCACCGAATATTTTGAAGACATATCCATTGGTTGACCTTCATCAATCCAGATCTCCATCCCAGTCGACGTCGACAAAGCTATGTACATCTAATTTACCACTGTCACCTCCAAGTCTTCCATCGTAGCATATAACATAATGCTTCGTGCCACACAAATACCTGAATACTCTCTTGACAACTGTCCAATGCTCCTTTCCAGGTGTCAACATGTACCTCCTCAACACTCCCACTGCATGGGAAATGTCTAGTCGAGTGCATACCATGGCATACATTAGAATACCAATATCAATTGCATAGGGAACATGTGCCATGTCCTCTATTTATTCCTGTTTCTTTGGACATCGTTCAACAGTAATCCTTTCTCCCATTGGAACTGACACCTTCACCGGTTTGCAATCCTACATGTTGAATCATTTCAGAGCTATATCAATATACTTCATTCGATTCAACCATATCTTTCTAGTAGCTTGATCTCTCTTAATCTCCATTCCTAGAATGAATTTAGTTGCACTGAGATCCTTCATGTCAAACTTGGAGGATAAGTTATTCTTCATGTCCTTTATTTCATCCATGTTGTTTACAGTCAAAAACATGTCATTGACATACAAAGCTACATATATGAAACACCCAGCTTCTTCCTTGGAATATATACAATGATCATCTTTGCTTCTCACAAATCCCAAACTACGGATGTAAGTGTCAAACTTCTGGTACCGCATCCTCGATGATTGATTTAGTCCATAAAGGGATATTTTGAGTTTGCACACCAACTCTTTCTTTCCTTTTACTACAAATCCTTCAGGTTGTTTCATAGATTTCTTCTTCCAGGTCCCCATGTAGGAATGTTGTCTTCACATCCATATGTTCTATCTCAAGATAGAATGTTGTAGCTAGAGACATTAGTACTCTAATGGAAGTTAGTTTTGCAACAGGGGAAAAAATATCATTGAAGTCGACTCCCTCGCCTTCGAAATAACCTTTCGCTACCAGTCGAGATTTGAACTTCTCGACTTGACCTACGAAATTCATCTTCTTCTTGAACACCCACTTGCTACCAATGAGATTCCTTCCACTAGGTAACTTGAATAAATACCATGTATCATTCTTGTACAAGGATTCCATCTCTTCGACCATGGTCTCCTTCCATACTTTACCCTCTGTCGAAACGACTACCTCATTGACCGACTTGAGCTCATTGTCGATGGAAGTTAGAATGAATGAGGAATGGAATTTGGGTAGACTATAACTCTCAACTGGTTTCTTTATTCTTTCTGACCTCCTTTCCACTGGATTCAATTGTTCCACCTCTTCCTTAGATTCAGTCGACTCATCTGAATCATATTCTTCATTCCTCATTTCAAACCATGTTGTATCAACATTATTCGGTTTGAACAACTTCCTCATGCTCGAATTTACCTCCAACTTCTTTGAAGACCATATCTCGATTGTACATTGTTCTCCTTGATGTAGAATCCCAGAGCTTATATCCTTTCATCCCTTCTTTATATCTGATGGAAATACATTTGATTTCCTTCTTGTCCAGCTTGCTCCTCATTTCCTTGGGAACATGCACAAATGCATCACAACCAAATACTTTGAGATGTGCCACCAAATTCTTCTTACCAGACCATACCTCATTTGGATTCGTGTTGAATAGCACCAATGAAGGAGACATATTTACCAGATATCTTGTAGTCTCAACTGCTTTCACCCAGAATTCTTATGCTAGCCTAGCACCATTGAGCATGATCCTTTCCTTATCCATTAATGTTGTATTCATTCTTTGAGAAACTCCATTTTGTTGTGGGGTATATGGTGTGGTATTTTTGCATCCTATGCTACACTTATTATAGAATTGATCAAATTCCTTTCCATGTAATTCACCACCATTGTCATTCCTAAACACTTTAATCCTTTTCTTTGTTTGGTTTTCCACAAGATATTTAAACTCCTTAAATCTCTCGAAAACCTCTTATTTGTTCCTCGGGAAATATATCCATGTATTCCTGGAAAAATCATCTATGAAGGAGACATAATATAAGGATCCACCAAGTGAAGGCATTTTAACCGGGACAAACACATCATTATACGCCATCTCTAGAATACCATTTTCCCTTGTCGCTCCAAATGGAACCTCTACCAAATTTGTTTTCCATATATGAAATATTCTCAAAAGTCATATTCTAAACCACATTCAGGAAAACCTTTGACCATACCTTTGATTTACATAACTCGAAGTCCTTTTTCTCCAATGTGTCCCATCCTCTCATGCCATAACCTGGTCGGGTCAATCTCATCATGTCTTGTCGAGTCGGTTTGAACTAATTTGGCTCACTACAAATCGATTTGTGTCGACATCAAGTTAGGTCAAGTCATAGTCGAGTCGATTTCAGGAGAAACGATGCTTTTTCATATAGTCGAATCGACATTCCCTAACAAATTGTATAAGGTACCAATCCAAACTCCTCTCATTAAGACCATCACACCTCTGACCATATTGCACGAATCCTTATGAAATAGATTATACACACTTGCATCACTCATCTTGTTGATAGATATCAGGTTTATTTCCAAACCCAGAATGTGTAGCACACATGGAAGGGTTATTTTCCTCCCATCCTACAGTGTCACTTGGAATCTTCCCCATCTGACAATTTTGGTTGTCAAGTCGTCCCCCAAGAACACATCACCCCCATAATATTGTTCATATTCACAAAACCATTCTTTATGTGTTGTCATATGATAGGATTCTCTTGAGTCAATCAACCAAACATCTTGATTCGACTGTGTACTGGTCAATGTTAGGTACACATCACTTCCCTTGTCCAAGGTCATCTTTCTCTCAGTTGACTGCTTCTCGTCAAATCTAGCATTGACTTATGTTTCCTTTAACGTAAAATACTTTTTATAATTCCAAACTTTATCACATTTCTAGCATCTTCACATCGATTGAACTATTGGGTATATGTAATTTTTTTCCTAGAGAAACATGTCACATTTTTTCCTCGCTTTTCATGTCACCTCAATTTTCGTTTCCGTTGTTGGGAGGTTTTTCGACACATGGTTTTTGCCGATGGTTTTCTATTTTCGGTTAAGGAATTAGGGTTGTTGATTAATACAGGTCATTGGGTAAGGGTTTTGGATTCCATTGGCTCCTATATGTATATTTCATTGTAAACAATGTATCACTGTGAATGAATATAAAATATGTTGGTTTTCCCAGTTTGGGTTTCCAGGGAAACATTCTATGTAATGCGTGTATTTTCCGTTGTATCTTTTTTGTTCTTTTATTGAAAATATATTTGTAATAAAATATTGTACAAGGTTAAAATCTACATTTGGTATCATAGCTTTGTTGGCTTCAGGGGGATGCCTTTGTGGTCAAGGGTTTGGCTCGGGACTATGATAATCCTTGTTACAGTGGGATATATGTGCTATTGAATTTTCAGGTGAAACGAAATGGCGATTAGTTTGAAAATGGAGATCAAGAATTTTAATGGGAAACTTTTTGAGTTGTGGAATCTCAATATGGAAGATCTATTGGTGGAAAGAGATCAGTGGATCATGGTGGATCTAGTTACTTCACCTACATGAACTTCAACAGATGTCTGGAAAACGTTAGATCATAAGGTGAAGAGCACAATCCCACTGTGTCTCTCAGATTCAGTATTACTGAATGTATCATAGGAATCTACATCCAAAGATTTATGGGATAAGTTTGGGAAGTTGTATCAGTGTAAGTGCCTAGTAAATAAACTTTTCTTGAGAAAGAAGTTGTATAAACTGAGGATGAGAGATGGAGACTCGGTGGCAGATCATTTGAACACCTTCAATACTGTGGTAAGTTAGTTAGTATATGTTGAGATTAAAATTTCAGATGCAAATAAGTGTATCAATTTATTTTTCTGTTTACTAGACTCGTGGGATAGTCTGGTTGTGTCCATAGGTAGTAATACAACTTCCTTGAAGTTTGAAGTGGTCTCATCCTTGTTGTCGGAGGAGATGAGATGAAATAACATGGAAGGATAGAGCACAAAAACATTATTTGCAAGAGGACACTCTGAGGAAATAAATATATCTAATTACTCAAATGGGAGATCTAATTCTAAGGGTATATCTAAATCTCCTGGAAAGTTTGTAAAGGTATGATGGAGATGTGGAAAACAAGGGCACTACAAGAAGTAGTGTAGATCCAAAATTGAGAAAAAGAAGGAATCTGAAGAAGCTCCTTCTATAGAAGAAAAGACCTCCTTGGAAGAAGGACAGGATGTGTACTTGGCTTATTCAAGCACACATGCAGATCATGAGGCGTGGTTGGTTGAATCAAGTGCATCCTTTCATATGACTCCCCACAGGGAGTGGTTATGTGAATAAGAAAGGTATGATGGAGGTAATGTTTTCCTAGATAATGATTCGACAACCAGAATCATAGGACGAGGAAAAATCAATTTGAGGCTCATATATGGAAGGATTAGAACACTACTTGGTGTTCTTCACATCCCATGTTTGGCCGGAAGTTTGATTTATGTAAGCAAAATGGATGATGCAGGGGTAAAATGAATATTTGAAAAGGAAACCTACAGGATGGTTCGACGAGAAATGGTGTTGCCGAAGGGAGTTCAGTTTGGAACTCTGTATAAGATGCAAGGAATCATTATTAGTGATGGGTGTAATAGTTCCATTGTTCTTGATATTGGATTTGAAGAAGAAAGAACTCCTACAGTCTCTGGAGAAAAGGTTATGATGTGGCATCAAATACTAGGGAATATCGGAGAGAAGGGTCTTCTACTACTACAAGGTAAAGGTATGGTTGAAGGTATGGTTGAAGGTATGTCTAACTGCTATCTAGATTTTGATTTCTATGAACATTGTGTATATGGGAATCATAATTAGGTAATATTCCCCTCTGGTGCAATGAGAGCAGAAGGAATTTTACAACTATTTCAAAGTGATCTGTTTGGACCTACGTCGATTCCATCATTGGGAAAATACGTGTACTATGTCTAATTTATAGATGACCTCTCGAGGAATACTTGGATATATTTCCTCAAGAAGAAATCTGAAGTCTTTGAAAGGTTTAAAGAGTTTAAGGCTCTTTTTGAGAATCAAATAGAGAAAAGAATTAAGGTGTTGAGGATAGATAATGGAGGAGGGTTCTGTGGGAATAAATTTGAAGAATTTTGTAAGAAGTACGGTATAGAAAGATAGAAGACTACTCCATATACACGTAAACAAAATGGATTTGCAGAAAGGATGAACAAGACATTGATGGAAAAAGCAAGGTGCATGCTCAATGGTGTCGGGTTAGGGCAAGAATTCTGGGCAGAGGCAATGGGCACTGCATGCTACCTGGTCAACATATCACCCTCATCAGCGCTGGATGAAAAGACTCCACAAGAGGTATGGAATGGTAAGAAAACTTCTCTCACACATCTCAAGGTATTTGGTTGTGATGCCTATGTTCATGTTCCAAAGGAAAACAAGAGTAAGCTAGATAAGAAGGATGAAAAGTGTATCTTTATTGGGTATAAATATGGACTAAAAGGTTATAAGATTTGGAACCCATAAACTAAGAAAGTTGTGTATAGCCGAGATGTGGTATTTAGAGAAACGAAGGATGTTTTTAAATAGGAAGTCCTACAAAGTAAGGAAGAAACAAAGAAAATAGGGTTTGATTTAAAGAATGATGAATCAAACTCTACAGAAGAACAAGAATCAGAAGAATAAGATCCTCATACTCTAGTATTGAGGAGATCAGTTAGAGAAAGAAGACTACCGGAAATCCATGCTCCATATAATTTTCATTCAAATATTTCTTTGTCTATTACTGATGATGATCCTAGAATTGTCAAGGAGGAAGTGGATTCAGAGGATGGAAAGCTTTGGGAAAATCCCTTGGATGAAGAAATGAGAGTCTTGGATAAGAATGAGGCTTGGGATCTAGTGGATTTTTTGACTGGAAGAAATCTGATTGGAAACAAATGGGTATTTAAAAATAAGTTGAATGTAGAAGGAAAAGTGGAGAAATAAAAATATCGGTTAGTAGCAAAGGGTTATTCCCAGGTTGAGGGAATTGATTTTGGTGAATTTTTTTCTCTTGTTACCAATTTAACTTCTATAATGTTTTTGTTATCTGTTGTTGTTGCATTCGATTTTGATGTAGAACATATGGATGTGAAGACAACATTCCTACATGGGGATTTGGAAGAAGAAATCTATATGAAGCAACAAAAATGTTTTGTTGTGAAGGGAAAGAAGGAGCTGGTATGCAAACTGAAAAAGTCCATGTATGGTTTAAAACAATCACCAAGGATGTGGTATCAAAAAATTGATACTTATATGTTGGGACTTGGCTTCACAAGAAGAAAAGAGGATCACTATGTATTTTAAATTAATTGGTGATCATTTGATTTATTTGTTCTTGTATGTGGATGACATGTTGCTAATAGGAAACAACAAGGAGATTATCAAGGATGTGAAAACTCAGTTGTCCTCTGAATTTGACATGAAGGATCTCAGTGCTTCAAATTTCATTTGGGGAATGGAAATTAAAAGAGATCAAAAAAAGAGAAAACTCTAGATAAATCAGACAAAATATGTTAAGACAATATTGCAGAGGTTTAATATGCAGGAATGTAAACCGGTATAGGTCCCTATTCATGTTGGTGTAAAGTTATCTGCGGATCAGTGTCCCAAGACACATGAAGAAGAGGAGGACATGTATCTTGTTCCATATGTGAGTGCAGTTGGCAGTTTGATGTATGTAATGGTCTGCACTAGACTGGAAATTTCACATGTAGTGGGATTTTTGAGCAAGTATATGTCAAAACCAGGGAAGGAGTATTGGACAACAATAAAAATGGTTTTCAAGTATTTGYGTGACATTGGTAGATATAGATTGTGCTACCAAGGAAGACCAGGATTGGACAGAGTGTTGGAAATATATGKCTTTGTGGATGCAAAMCGAGCTGGAGATCTGGATCGCGAGAGATCTACAAGCGGGTATATGTTTAACCTGTTTGGAKGAGCAATCGGTTGGATGAGAAAAAGATAGGCCGTAGTGGCACTTTCAACTACATAAGTTGAATACATGGTGGAAACGCATGCAAGCAAGGAAGAAATATGGTTACAAAGATTGTGTTCATGTATTGAGTTGGTAAAGCAAGCTATAAGGATAGATTGTGACAGTCATAGTGCAATTTTTTGGTGAAGAACTCGGCTTATCATTCAAAGACAAAGCATATTGATATTCAATATCACTTTGTGAGAGACATGGTTGAAGAAAATAAAGTGTTGATGATGAAGATTGACACTTTGAAGAATGTTGCAGATTCATTAACAAAATTTGTGAGCACTAAGAAGTTATCTTGGCGTAGAGTATCCATGGGCATTATTTCCATGTATTGTTGACTATGTAACCATGTAACCCCTTGTATGCAAAGAAAACAACAAGTGGGGGAATTTTGGGTATATGTTATATTCTTTGCACGATTATCTATAATGTTTTCTACACTGCACTGGACACGCATGGGGGTTTGAGGGAGACGATATCCCCCTGTGCGGGGGTTCAGGGGCAGTGCCCTTGAGAATTTGTTTTTACCTGGGAAATGTGTCACATTTTTTCCTCATTTTTCATGTCGCCTCGATTTCCATGTCCATTGTTGGGCGATTTTTCGACACATGGTTTTTGCCAATGGTTTTCTATTTCCAGTTAAGGAATTAGAGTTGTTGACTAATATAGGTCATTGGGTTAGGTTTTTGGATGTCACTGGCTCCTATATGTATATTGTATTGTAAAAAATGTATCACTATGAATGAATATAAAATATGTTGGTTTTCCCGGTTTGGGTTTCCAGGGGAAAAATATCTGTGTAATGTGTGTCTTTGTCATTGTATCTTTTCTTTTCTTTTATTGAAAATATATTTGTAGTGAAATATTGTACAAGTTTAAAATCTACATGAACCAGGGATTTAGATCTACCCTTCAACTTGAACTTTCTACCAGAGAATCTGCCTTTATCTCTGTTTATCAGTCAACCTCTCAGTACTAGAGAATCTTTGGTCGATCCTTCCATGTTCTTTCTTCTCATTTCTTCTGACAATAGAGAAGAAACAATTTCCTCTAGTGCTAGTGTGGTTTTATTAATCCCAATAGCCATGACTAAGATATCCTATGAGTCTGGAAAAAAACATAATAGGTTGATACATTTATCCTCATCGGTGATTGTAATATCCACATATGATAACTGGATTAACACGATGTTAAACACATTTAAATACTCAATCTTCAAAATTCCATCACTCATACTTAGAATATATAGTTTCTTTATGAGAAATAGCTTATTTACCATATATTTCGACTGGTATAAGATTTCAAGCTTGTCCCACAATTTCTTGGTTGAATCTTCACCTGAGACATTCAACAGCACTGAGTCTACAAGACAAAGACGAATCATACTTATTTCTCTTCTTTCTATTTTCTCCCATTCTTTCGTCGACATGCCTGTCGTTTGGGTACCTTGACATACCACTATCCATTGTTCTCGATCCACAAGAAGATCTTCCATTTTAAGCTTCCAAAGCTCAAAATTCTTGCCATTGAATTTTTCTTTCTCTATTCTGGAACTTCTCACCATTATTTACCATGATCTTTAACACAAGTTATGACTTACAACTCTTACTGTACCTAGGGTTTAGTTCTTAGATTGAATATTTTCAAATTAAGATATGATATACTTGCCAAAGCATAGCACCACTATGATAACTCACTTGTCAGGAAAAACCTAAGCTCTAACGCCACATGTCAAGAAATGAAAGTCACTTCCACACTAATCCTAGTATAAGAGAAGAAGAATTTAATCAAGAACGTAAATGACACAAGAAATCAAACAATACACCGTGATTTTACCCTGGAACCCTTAACTAGGAGAAACCAAGATTCCTTTGAGCGTTCTTCTCTCTTGTTGTATTATTCAATTAGAATAAAAGGTTACATGTCTAACCTTGGTCCAAACCTAAGACACAATCGACATCATACCCCCTTTCTTGTGCAAGAACAACCCCGTAGTGAAATCGACTTACATATGCATGACCATCAACATACCTACACATGCATTAACCTACATAAGTGCATTACATGATTACAACATTTACAGATTTACAACACACCACTTTATAGGATTTACAATAGGAAAAACCCTAACTATTTTCACCCAAAAATGGTTACAGATCCATACATATCATTGGCTAAAAATCCCGCAAATCTCAGGATTTTGTTATAGTTGAATCTAAGTCATATTACCAGTTGGCTACCAATCATACTTCATTCGATATATAGTCGATCATATCACACCTGAACTTCAACCTCTTGTCAATTGACTTGTCATCGATATCTTCGAATTTGACTTTTCCCGGTTGATTCCCTCGAACTTCGACTTACTATCGATTCAAATCGACCTTCGATCGTCATTCGATCTACCTCGACTTGATTTTCACTACAAAGTATATAAAAACCTAACAAGTATCTCATTCATCTATGAATAAGAAAAGTCAAACCATTAATTTGACCAAACAATTAGATACATGACAAATCAATTATGCAATCTATGCACACTCCATAGGTAATCCTTTGATAATAATGCAAGTTCATTTTACAACACTTATTCATTACATGAAATTGTCTATATATTTCTATGCACACTTGAAGATGGAAAAAACTCAAATCTCTCATTTTTTTCAAATGGTGGTGAAGTAATGGAATTAAGAAGGAAATCACATGGCCTAAATTGGAAAAATTATTTAGTTCCCATGCATGGCATTCTCCAAGGAAAACTACAAATAAAGGGATCGGTCATGAGTTCCAAGAGTTCAATGAATGTAAGGTCATGTTACAAAAGTATATCCCACTATTTATCCACTTGCGAAATCAAGTTCATTATATCGCATTAGTATTTACATTTATCTTCTCTTCCTTCACAAAGGGGATATATTCTTTTAGATACTTCTACTTTTCAAAGAGAGAAATCCTCAAAGAGGATAGGACCTCATGGAAGAAAAATACAAAAATTCATCTTCATGGTTCCTCTGAGGTGGTATTGGTGTTTTATATAAATTTATTCCCACTTCCCATTAATAAAAATAATTGAGTTATCTTTCCCCCATTTAAAATACGTATAAATTTTAATGGTTATTTTACCTTCTCATAAATTTTATTTCTAACCTACTTATGCTACAAATGATTTGTATCTTTGTTTATAGATTTGTGTAGGATCATCATGGAGACTCCAGTGTGTGGATCTACCATATAATACTCCACAACTTCAAATAAGTTTTTGAAGGATATATCACTAAGGTTTACTTCACATATCATTATCAACCCTATAAATTTTCATATTAAGGGAAATAAATAACTCTATCTGCAACATTCACACTTATACCCATCAACGTTTTGTTTTCACCAAGAACTCCCATTAGTTGGAAACATTTGTTTGGTACACTTGTGCACCAAACTACTCTCAATAGGGTGATGAACTGTTTAGCAGATTTTGCAATGTAAAAGTGACATTGTTGTTTTAATTTTGTATAAATGATGCATGTCCTATTGGAATTATGAATAAGTGAACATATTTTTTCTTTGTGCAATCTCTCCATTGTTCTCTTTGTTATTTTTTACATGAGTTCCACTTGTAAAAAATGATCCATGCATAAATAAATCTTGTGTTCAATGCAAAATGTATCATTTTTACCATTGTATCCTTGATATGTTGGGTTGTGAGCTAGGGAAATCCACTAAGACCCTGTGACTTGAGAAGGTTAAGGATTCTAGGTGAATTTTGTGTGATTACGGGGAACAATTATCCTTGTATTACCTTTAGGGAGGCTATATCTTTGGATGTATATTTTTCTAGGATAGGTTTCCATTAGTATAAATCCTAGAGGGTACTTGGAGACTCTATGAGATAATTTGGAGATCCTAGGGCCATAACTCTAAGACTTCCTATTCAATCTATGCTTCAACCCTGTAAGGGAAGTTTTCCATCTCGATGGACCATTGTAGAGAAGGAGGTACACTTTCTTGGGTTGTGTAGGCTAAGGGAAATGAGAGATTTTATGTTGGATTTGTTGCTAAAATTTGGTACCTTATCCTTGTTTAAACTCAATATTGATTGTGATACCTTAGCTAGACTAAAGAGAGTGCCTTTTCCCTGGTGGATTCATAGTCCTATCTTGGGGATGAATTTCCATTGTTAGAGATAAAAAAACAATGTCTATGGATAAATAGAATATTTATTGACGCTAGTTTAATGAATATGTTGTACTTTATATTTCAGTATGTTATGTCATTATGCATGAAAATGGATGTTATTTGGAGTACATACTTGTATCATATGCAGGGAATGTTATTATTTGGTATCAAAGTGAGTAATTTATGGATAATATGACTTGGGTTGAAATAAATTTGAAAAGTATAGTATGTACAGAGATGGAAATGGTAGTAATGTGACTTAACATAAAGCTAGGTATAAAAGATGGAATTATGTAAATGTTAGACTGTATGACGATTGGAAAATTAGATTTTGGCATAAAAGTACAATTAATGGAAAATTTCTTAAAATTAAGAAGTACCTCATCCTCTCAAAAGTGGATAGAGGGTACTAGGTATGTTATAATGGGCATGGAATACAATACTAATTCATTAACCTAAAGCTCTATATGAAAGTGGTGTCATTCCAAGGACTTACCATTCTAGGTTAGGTAGCTATCAGAGTCACCTTTTTTCTAAGAATTCATATGATTACACCTTGTCCCATGTTCTTGCATGTTTCATTGGGTATTAATTCATGTACATCATCATCTCATCATCTTAGCCTCTATCTTTAGGTTTTTCCCATTTGTAGTGTTTTTGAGGCCTAGTCATTTAGTCACACTCATCCCTACAATTGACATCGCCTCTTTGGTCCCCAATACACATTTAGTATTCCTCACCTCATAGTGTTTGTTAGCGTTAGAAGTCACTCCTGGATTGCTTGCAGGAGCAGAGCCCAACGCCCATCAGTTTTATGTCACGATTTGTTTATGAAGGGTGATCAAATGGAGATAATGGCTCTAGGAGGTATCACTCTAACTCAGGGACTGAGT
>ML795733.1:505991-536124 GCA_009831015.1 Picea engelmannii | reverse complement strand
GATGGACAAGACATAGGGGCCGGGAAGAGAATATGACTTGGCATGACACGGGGATGGACGTGGCAGCAAGGAAGCGTGTGATGAGGTTTCGGGCTTTCGGGGATTCGGGATTCGCGAGTTTGAAGTACGCGAGTTCCTTGTCTCCGGGATCCCCGATATCCCGATGTGCGATGAGCTCCTCCTCCTGGGAATAAGCCCCTACCGACTGGACCATAGTCCATATGACCTGTCCCAAGTGTGACCGTGGTCCAACTTTCCATCCGGCTTTCGGCGTTCTTGACGACACGATGTTTGTGTCCATGAAACTTGTGATTCCCCGAAACCCAATGGCTCATGGCCGTTGACTTGTCGACGGTCCGCTCCTTGGTGCAAAGCCTGCCACCTGTTTTCCACTATTTAAAGCTGCTCCCGACATCAGGAAATCGGGTATCTGGATATCGCGATTCCCGCTATCATGTGCATGGGACTTTCAGCTCCCCGATCCCTGACTCTGTAGGATCTCTCGCCATGTGCCTCTGCTGAAGGACGGCTCTGATTCGGTCGGGAAATCGCGTATCGCGATTCACTTATGTAAGAGTTCCCTGCCTCCAGAAACTCCGATCCTCCGATGGACTGAAATCCCGACTCTCCTTCTGATGTCTGACGCGTGTCCTGCCAAGATCAACGGCTAGGATCCCATCGGTCTTCCGAGACTCGAAAGGTCTCGGCCCTCTTACCCTTTAAAATCCCGATACCACAATTGTTACTAACAGTGTTCACAATGACATTTGGTTAATGGGTTATGATTTATACCATTGTCCACCTTCATATTATGATTTGTTAGAAGGAAGTCTTGTATTAAAAAACACCCATATTGTACTCATTGTATTGAATCTAGTCCCAATGTTGAAATACATCAATGTTATTCATACCTTGTGTTGCTTTAAAGGGAATTATTATTTCCCTTTATCCTCCTTTCTCCAATGGATATTCTCCTATAAACATTAACACATTTTCTCTTAGATTTTTAATTAGAGGACCTAAGTACCTTGGACATTATTCTCCTTCTTGGTAATGTTTCTTGTATGTGACAACAGATTTCATTATTAGTTCTTAACTACATAGTCTCTTATATTGTTTGATTTCAACATATTGTTTTGCATTAGATTGATTTTCATCTAGTACATTGGGGCCTATTATGATCATTAGTGGACCACCCTACATCTAGTAGATATGTTCATTATTGGTCTCCTATCAATTGGTTTCTTCCATGCTTGACCACAATTTATTATAGCATGATGTAGAATTTATATGGTGTGATGATAAAATTTTAAATCCAGTCGAAGGCTACTAAAATGTACAAAACATTTTCCAAATATGAGCCATCATTATTGGTTTTCTAATAGTGAGCTATCAACAAGTTTCAAGACCTTTTTTTATTAAGTATCCTCTTGCAATAGTTTTTTACCCTCATTAGGGATGCATTCGTTCATCACATATTTAGGGTAGAAGCACCATTTATTTTTTAATGTATTGTTTTCCAGATTTATATGTATCATGTTATACATATTGAATTTCAAAATTGTACTTTACTTAATTAAAGCACAATCATGGGTATGACCACCTCGTTGAAGAAATTTATAGAACATGTTCACATCATATTTTGGTTGTGACCTTGTAGGTGACCTTTTGTCCTTCTCAAAGTTTGGGTCCACCTCAATGAGACTCTTTATCTCCTTTAGTTCTAGAATATACACTATAATTTATTTTGGTTCTACATT
Organism: Picea engelmannii; assembly: GCA_009831015.1. Taxonomy (NCBI): domain Eukaryota; kingdom Viridiplantae; phylum Streptophyta; class Pinopsida; order Pinales; family Pinaceae; genus Picea; species Picea engelmannii. Next base: position 534,364 of record ML795733.1, on the reverse strand, counting down.
TTTTCTTCTAACCTCACACATCATGGTGTAGTTGTCATCACACCATCTTTCCCACTTATGAAAATGATGAGGTTTTCACTGAAAACATAATTGTTTACCATATAACAATACAATGATGCCAATGACACACTAAAAATAAGGAGTATCTCATTTCTTTATGAATAATCAAAGTTAAATCATGAATTTGACCAAACAATTAGCTACACGATAAAAGAATTATGAAAGCTATGCACACTCCATAGGTGATCCTCTGATTCTCATGGAAGTTCATATTACAACACTTATTCATTATATGAAATTATTTGTATATTTCTATGCACACTTGAAGATGGAAAAAACTCAAATATCTCATTTTTTTCCAGTGTTGGTGAAGTAATGGAATTAACAAGGAAATCGCATGGCCTAAATTGTAAAAATTCTTTAGTTCCCATGCATGACATTCTCCAAAGAAAACTATAAATAAAGGGATCTCTCATTAGTTCAAAGAGTTCAATGAATGTAAGGTCATGTTATACAAGTATATCCCAATATTTAGCCACTTGCCAAATCAAGTTCATTATATCTAATTGGTATCGACATTGATCTTCTCTTCCTTCACCAAGGGGAGATATTATTTTAGATACTACTACATTTCAAAGAGAAAAATCCTCAAAGAGGATAGGACCTTATGGAAGAGAAATCCCAAATGTCATATTCATGGTTCCTCTGAGGTGGTATTGTTATTTTATATAAATTTCTTCCCACTTATCATTAATAAAAAAATTGAATTATCTTTCCCCATTTAAAATACGTATTTCAATGGTTATTTTATATTTCTCATAAATTTAATTTCTAACCTACTTATGCTACAAAGGATTTGTATCTTTGTTTTTCATTTTGTGTCGGATCATCATGGAGACTCTAGTGTGTGGATCTACATTATACTACTCCACAACTTCAAATAAGTTTGTGAAGGATATATCTATTAGAATTACTCCACTTATCATTGTAAACTCTATAAATTTTCGTATTAAGGGAAAAAAATAACTCTATCTTCAACATTCACACTTATACCCATTAACTTTATGTTTGCAACAAGAAATCCCATTAGTTGGCGACATTTGTTTGGTACACTTGTGCACCAAACTACCTTCAATATGATGATGAATTTTTTAGTAGATTTTATAATGTAAAAGTGGCATTGTTGTTTTAATTTTGTATAAATGGCTCATTTCCTAGTGGAATTATGAATAAGGGAATGAAGTTTTTTTTGTGTAATCTATCCAGTGTGCTCTTTTTTATTTTTACATGAGTGCCACTTGTTTAAAATGAGCCATGCATATATATAAACTTGGTTTTCAATGGAAAATGCATCATTCTTACCATTGTTTCCTTGATATCTTGGGTTGTGAGTTAGGGAAATCCACTAAAACCCTATGACTTGAGAAGCTTAAGGATTCTAGGTAAATTATGTATGATTACCAAGAATAATTCTCCTTGGATTGCCTTGGTGAAGGTTGTAGTCTTGAAGGGAGAATTGTCTAGGATAGGTTTCCATCAATGTGAATTATTGAGGGTACTTGGAGTCTCTATGAGAGTATTTGAAGATTYTGGAGCCATAACTTTGAGACTTCCTATTCGATCGATGATATAGCCCTGCAAGGGAAGTGGGATAGCTTGAGGAACCATTGTAAAKAAGTGGGTACACTTTCTTGGGTTGTGTAGGCTAAGGGGTATGAGAAATTATTGGTTGGATTTGTTGCTAAATTTGGTACCTTGTCCTAGTTTTAACCCAGTACTGATTGTGAGACATTAGTTGGGCTAGAGAGAGTGCCTTTTCCCTAGTGGAGTCATAGTCCTYGCTCGAGGGTGAATTTCCATTGTGAGAGAAAAAAAAAGAGTCTTTATGGATGGATACAATGTCTGAGGTCTACAACTAGTTGGTTCTTTTATAAAATATAAGTTTCATGCTTATATATGTTTTCTATTTTTGTTTATAATGTGTGTTTATGTGTTTAATTATTGACATTAGTTTAATGAATATGGTGTACATTATATGTCAATATGTTATGTTGTTATGCATGAGATTGCATGTTATTTGGACTACATAATTGTAACATATGTAGGGAATATTATTATTTGGTATCAGATTGAATAATTTATGGAAAATATGATCTGGGTTGAAATAAATTTGGAAAGTATAATATGTACAGAGATGGAAATGGTAGTGACATGACTTAACATCAAGCATGGGACATTAAATTGTGGTATCAAATATGGAATTGTGGAAATGTTAGTCTGTAGGATGGTTGGAAAAATATATTTTGGTATAAGAGTACAATTAATGGAAAAATTATGAAAATTTAGAAGTGCCTCGTCCTCTCCAAAGTGGACACAGGGTACTAGGTATTTTTTAATGGGCATGGAATACAAGACTAAGTACTTAACTTAAATATCTAGATGAAAGTGGTGTCACTCCAAGGAATTACCATTATAGGTTTGGTAGCTATTAGAGTCACCGTTGTTCGAAGAATTCATATAATTTTACCTTGTTCTATGTTCTTAGAGGTGTCATTGGGTCTTCATTCATGTATGTCATCATCTCATCATCTTAGCCTTTACCTCGAGGATTTTCCCATTTGTAGACTTTTTGAGTCCTAGTCATTTAGTCACAATCATCCCTACAATTGACATCGTCTCTTTGGTCCCCAATACACATTTAGTATTCCTCACCTCATAATGTTCACAATTACATTTGGTTAATGAGTCATGATATCTACCACTGTCCACCTTCATATTATTCCCTGTCAAAAGGAAGTCTTGTATTAAAAAACACCCATCTTGTACTCATTTCATTGAGTCTAGTCCCAATGTTGACATACATCAATGTAAATCACACCTTGTGTTGGTTTAAAGGGAAATATTGTTGGCCCTCCCCCTTTCTCTAATGGATATTATCCTCTCAACATCAACAAATGTTTCTCTTAGAGTTTTAATTAGAGGCCCTAAGTACCTTGGACACTATTCTCCTTGTTGGAAATGTTTCTTGTATGTGACAAATTTCATTATTAGTTATTAACTACATAGTCCCTTCCATTGTTTTATTTCAACATATTTTTTTGCATTAGATTGTTTTGTATCTAGTACCTTGGTAACTATTATCATCACCGGTGGACCACCCCACATCTAGTATATATTTTCATTATTGGTATCCCATCAATTTGTTTCTTCCATTCTTGACCACAATTTGTTATAGCATGATGTATAATTCATATTTTTTTATCATAGCATTTTAAATCCAACTGGAGGTCTTTGAAAATGTACAAAAATCATTCCAAATGTAAGCCATCATTATTGTCTTTCTAATAGTGATCTATCAACATGTTTCAATCTCTTTTTTATTGGGATTCCTTTTGCAATGATTTTTTACCATCATTAGTTTTGTATCCAATCATCACATATTTATAGAACATGTTCACATCACATTTTTGTTTTGGCCTTGTAGGTGACCTTCTCTCATTCTTAAAGGTTGGGTATGTTGGGCATGTGTTATATTCTTTGCATGTGTGTGTGTGGACACGTCAGATATGACAACTGTGTTTGACGATCCCTCTAGTAGTTCCCTTTGTGTCCTATGTGTCGGGCGTTTTCCTAGGAAGGTCCCAGGGGGGTGGCAGGTATGCCCCCCCTCGTTATGCGCAGCATTCGGGGTAGCGCCCCGAAATTTTTTTTGAGCAGTTTTTTGCTATTTTTAGCGGTTTTCTAAATTAATCCTGTATTAAGGGATTAGGGTTTTGGTATCTACAGAATACCTAAAAACATTGTATATATTGTATGGTGAATGGTAAAATTTGATATAATGAATATAAGAAAGGTTTTCCCAGTTGAGGGTTTCCGGTATAAAATCTCTGAGTACTCTGTGTATGAGCCATTGATTAAATTCTATTTTTCTTAAGAATCTCTATGCATTGCTTTACTTCACAAGTTTAAAACTTACATGTGGTATCATAGCTCATTTTTGGATTTAGAGGGACGCCATTGTTGTTGAGGGTTTGGCTCAGTCTTGATAGATCAAGTTTATCTTGGGTCTATGATAAAACTAGGTTTAGTGGGAGATTTTGCAGTGGATATTTGATTGCAGAAAGAGGAATGGCAAGTTCTTCTAGAATCGAGATAGAGAAGTTCAACGATAAAAACTTTGAGCTATGGAAGTTGAAGATGGAGGACCTTCTTGTAGACAAAGAACAATGGATCGTTGTGGATCCTGGTACACCGCCGACTGGTACATAGCCTATTGGCACATAGACGACTAGTACACAACCTACTAGTGCACAATCTACTAGTACACCACCTACTGGTATGTCGAAGGAATATTGGGAGAAGTTGGACAGAAGAACAAGGATTACTATTTGACTCTGCCTGGAAGATTCGATGTGTTTGAATGTCTCAGGAGAATCTACAACCAAGGAACTATGGGATAAGTTGGGGAATTTGTATCAATTAAAGTCCCTGGTAAACAAGTTGTTTCTTCGAAAGAAGCTGTATCATATTAGTATGGAAGATGGAGATTCTGTGACAGAACATCTAAATGCATTTAATACTCTGGTAAGTCAACTTGGCTTTGTTAATATTACGATTGCAGAAGAAGATAAGTGTATTACTTTGTTATGTTCTTTTCCAGACTCTTGGGATAATCTAGTTTTACCAATAGGTAGTACCACTCAATCTACATTGAAGTATGAGGATGTAGTTGCATCCTTGTTATCTGAAGAGATGAGGTGAAAAAGCATGGATGGACACAACACAGATGCTTTATTTGTAAGAGGGCATACCCAATATAGAAACCCTAGTAAACCTTCGGGGTGGAGATCTAAATCTACAGGTAGATCTAAGTCTCCAGGAAAATCTTTGAGGAAATCTTGGAAGTGTGGTAAAACAGGGCATTATAAGAAAGATTGCAAATCTAAGAAGGTTGGAAAACCAAAGGGATATGATAGTACCTCTTCCAAAGACGTGAAAACCTCCACTGAAGAAGGAGGTGATGTTTACCTAGCATCTACAAGTACACATGCAGACCGTGATGTATGGTTGATCGACTCAGGTGCATCATACCATATGACTCCTCACAGGGAGTGGTTCTCTGAATATGAAAAATATGATGTTGGTGATGTACTCCTAGGAGATGACTCAAAAACAAAAATCATGGGACGTGGAAGGGTTAAGTTGCTGCTAAAAGATGGAAGGATTAGAACATTCCCTGGGGTTCTGCACATTCCAAAACTTTCCAGGAGCCTAATATCTGTAAGCAAGTTGGATGATGCAGGAGTGGATACTCTATTTGGAAAGAACACTTGCAAGATGGTACGAGGGGCAATGGTGTTGATGAGGGGAGTTCGGTGTGGAACTATGTGCAAGTTGTTGGGAAGAACTTATACTAATGGGTGTAACCGTTATGTTGTCCTTGAGAAGACAAATAAAGAAGACAAGACCAATATTGTCTCTGAAAAGAAGACCATGTTGTGGCATCAAAGACTGGGGCATATTGGACAAAAGGGCCTTTGAACACTACACGGTAAAGGCATGGTTGAAGGTATGTCTAATTGCACTCTGGATTTTGATTTTTGTGAACATTGCATATATGGTAAAAAAAATCAAGTAAGATTCTCATATGGTGCTACAAGAGCAAAGGGGATCTTAGAGTTGATACACAAAGATGTGTTTGGACCTGTTCCTGTTCCATCCCTAGGTAAATCTATGTATCATGTTTCATTCATAGATGATTTTTCAAGGAAAACCTGGATTTATTTTCTTAGAAAGAAATATAAGGTTTTTGATAAATTTAAAGAGTTTAAGGCTCTGGTAGAAAATCAGACAAAGAAGAAAATAAAGGTATTGAGAACAGATAATGGTGGAGAATTCTGCAGAAATGAATTCGAAGAATTCTGTAAGAAGTGTGGTATATCAAGGCAGAAGACTACTCCATACACTCCTCAGCAGAATGGAGTTGCAGAAAGGATGAACAGGACATTGATGGAAAAAGCAAGGAGCATGCTCAGTGGTGCCGGGTTAGGACAAGAATTATGGGTAGAGGCAGTGGGTACAACATGTTACCTGGTCAATCGATCACCTTCATCGGCGTTGGATGATAAAAATCCACATGAGGTATGGTCTACAAAGAAACCCTCTCTTCAACATCTTAGAGTGTTTGGTTGTGATGCTTATGTACATGTTCCAAAGGAAAATAGGAGTAAGTTGGATAAAAAGGATGAAAAGTGTATCTTTATTGGTTATAAAGATGGTGTGAAAGGTTATAAGCTTTGGAACCCAGAAACCAAGAAGACTGTTTACAGTCTAGATGTTGTTTTCAAAGAGGTAAAAGATGTGTCCAAACAGTAATTCCTACCAATGCAAGACGAACCTTAGAAAATAGAGCTTGAGTTGGATGATGCAAAATCTGAATCATCTGAAGAAGAGGAAGTAGAAGAAGAATAAGAAGAACCTCATACCCCAGTATTTAGGAGATCAGTGAGAGATAAAAGGCAACCAAAAAGGTATAGTCCACCTGATTTTCATTCCAATTTTGCTTTATCTATTGTTGATGATGATCCCAGAACTGTCAGGGAAGCAATGAATTCAAAGGATAGTAAACTCGGGAAGAAGGCCATGGTTGAAGAAATGGATGCCTTGGATAAGAATGAGACATGGGATATAGTTGAGTTGCCGGCTGGAAGAAAATTGGTTAGTAGCAAATGGTTGTTCAAGAAGAAGTTTAATGCAAAAGGTAAAGTGTAGAAATACAAAGCTCGGTTGGTAGAAAAGGGTTATTCCCAGGTAGAGGGAATTGACTTTGGTGAGATTTTTTCTCTTGTTGCTAAGTTAACTTCTATTAGATTTCTTTTATCTATTGCTACTACTTTTGATATTCAAGTGGAACAGATGGATGTGAAGACAACATTCCTACATGGGGATCTGGAAGAAGAAATCTACGTGAAGCAACTAGAAGGCTTTGTAGTGAAGGGAAATAAAGAGATGTTATGTAAGCTAAATAACTCACTATATGGTCTGAAGTGATCACCTAGGATGTGGTACCAAAATGTTTACACATACATCCTTGGATTGGGATTTGTAAGAAGCAGGGTTGATCACTGTGTATATTCCAAGCAGGTTGGTAATCACTTCATTTATTTAGTGTTGTATGTTGATGACATGTTGTTGGTAGGAAATAACATGGATTTTATCAAGGAAGTGAAATCACAGCTATCCTCCAAATTTGACATGAAGGATCTTGGTGCTGCTAACTTCATGCCGGGAATGGAGATTAAAAGAGATCATGCAAACAAGAAACTCTGGTTGAATTAGAGAAAATATGTTGAGACAATATTACAGAGGTTTAATATGCATGGAAGTAAACCGGTCAAGGTTCCTATTCCTATAGGTGTAAATTTATCTGCAGATCAGTGTCCCAAGACACAAGAAGAAGAAGAGGACATGTCCCATGTTTCGTATGCCAGTGTAGGTAGCAGTTTGATGTATGCAATGGTCTTTACTAAAGCAGACATTGCACATGCAGTGGGCATTTTGAGCAGGTATATGTCAAAACTAGGGAAGGAGCATTGGACAACAGTAAAGAGGATCTTCAGGTATCTGCGTGGCACTACTAGTTATGGATTGTGCTACCAAGGAAGACCAAGATTGGACAAAGTGTTGGACATACATGGCCTTGTTGATGCATACTGGGCTGGAGATATGGATTGCATAAGATATACAAGTGGGTATGTGTTTAATCTATTTGGAGGAGCAATTAGTTGGATGAGCAAAAGACATGATGTAGTGGCACTCTCAACTACAGAAGTTGAATACATGGCAGCCACTCATGCAAGCAAGGAAGCARTATGTTTACAAAGATTGTGTTTAGGTATTGGGTTGGTACAACAAGAAGTGAGATTAGATTGTGACAGTCAGAGTGAAATATTCTTGGCAAATAACCCATCTTATCATTCGAAGACAAAGCATATTGATGTTCAGTATCACTTTGTGAGAGACATGGTTGAAGAAAAGAAGGTGTTGCTGGAAAAGGTTGACACTTTGAAGAATGTTGCAGATTCATTGACAAAGTCTGTGAGCACAAAACATTTCTCCTGGTGTAGAGTAGCAATGGGCATTGTTGCCCTGGATTGTTGACTATATAATCCCTTGGACCCTTGGATGAAAAGAAAACAACAAGTGGGAGAATGTTGGGTATGTGTTATATTCTTTGCATGTGTGTGTGTGGGCACATCAGATATGACAATTGCGTCTGACGATCCCTCTAGTAGTGCTCTTTCTGTCCTGTGCACTGGGCTCTTTCCTAGGGGGGTCCTAGGGGGGGCAGGTATGCCCCCCCCTTGGTTACGCGCAACGTTCAGGGCAGCGCCCCAAAATTTTTGTTTTGGGCGATTTTTCGCTATTTTTAGCGGTTTTATAAATTAATCTCGTATTAAGGGATTAGAGTTTTTGTATCTACGGAATACCTAAAAACATTGTATATATTGTATGGTGAATGGTGAAATTTGATATAATGAATATAAGAAAGGTTTTCCCGGTTGAGGGTTTTCGGTATAAAATTTGTGAGTACTCTGTGTATGAGTCATTGATTAAATTCTATTTTGCTTAAGAATCTATATGCATTGCTTTACTTCACAGGTTTAAAACTTACAGGGTCCACCTTAATGAGACTCTCACTGTCCTTTAGTTCTATAATATACACTATACTTTATTTTGGTTCTACATTTTTTCTTCTAACTTCATACATCATGGAGTAGTTGTCATCACACCATTTTTCACACTTATGTAAGTGATGTGGTTTTCACCAAAAACATCAGTTTTGACCATATACCAATGCAATGAGGCCAATGAAGCACCAAACATAAGGAGTATCTCATTTATCTGTGAACAATAAAACTCAAACAATGAATTTGACCAGAAATTTATCTACACGACAGATCAATTATGAAATCTATGCACACTCCATGGGTAATCCTCCGATGCTCATAGATGTTCATTTTACAATAATTATGCATTATACAAAATTATCTATATATTTCTATGCGCACTTGAATATGGAAAAAAAATTCAAAGAGCTCATTTTTTTCCAATGGTGAAGTAAAGGAATTAACAAGGCAATCACACAACCTAAATTGAATTTTTTTATTTATTTCCCATGAATATCATTTTCCAAGAAAAATGTAAATAAATGGATATCTCATGAGTTCCAAGAGTTCAATGAATGTAAGTTCATGTTACAAAGTATATCCCAATATTTATCCACTTTCTAAATCGATTTCATTATATCTAATTGGTATGGACATTGCTCTTCTCTTCCTTCACTAAGGGGATATATTCTCTTAGATACTTCTAATTTCCAAAGAGAGAAAGCCTCATAGAGGGTTTGTATTTGTGGAAGAGATATCCCAAATTTCGTATTCATGGTTCCTCTAAGTTGGAATTGTTCTTTATATAAATTTCTTGCCACTTCTCATTAATAAAAAAATATTGAGTTATCTTTCCCCATTCAAAATACGTATTTCAATGGTTGTTTTATCTTCTCATAAATTTAATTTCTAACCTACTTATGCTATAAAGGATTTGTATCTTTGTTTTTTGTTTTGTGTAGGATCATCATGGATACTCTAGTGTATGAATCTACCTTATAATACTCCACAACTTCAAATACGTTTGTGAAAGAAATATCACTCAGGTCAATTTTGCTTATCATTGTAAACTCTATAAATTTTCATATTTATGGAAATAAATAACTCTATCTTCAACATTCACACTTATACCCATAAACTTTATTTTTGCATAAAGAACTCCCATTATTTGAAAACATTTGTATGTTACACTTGTGTGCCACACTATCCTCAATAGGGTGATGAATTGTTTAGTAGATTTTAGAATGTAAAAGTGGCATTGTTGTTCTAATTTTGTATAAATGGCTCATGTCCTAGTGGAATTATGAATAAGTGAACAAAGTTTTTCTTTGTGTAATCTCTACATTGTTCTCTTTATTATTTTTTACATGACTTCCACTTGTAAAAAATGAGCCATGCATATATAAACGTGATTTTCAATGGAAAATGTATGATTCATAACATTGTTTTCTTGATATGTTGGGCTATGAGCTAGGGAAAGCCACTAAGACACTGTGACTTGAGAAACTTAAGGATTCAAGGATAATTTTGTGTGATTATTGGGAAAAATTGACCTTGGATTGCCTTCTAGAAGTATGGATCCTTGGAGGGATAATTTTATAGGATAGGTTTCCCTTAGTTTTAAGCGTGCATGGTACTTGGAGACTCTATGAGATAATTTGGAGCTCATGGAGCCATAAATCTCATACTTCATATTCGATCTATGTTATATCCCCGCAAGGGAAGTGGGATAGCCTAAGAGACCTTTGTAGATAAGGGGGTAAACTTCCTTGGTTTATGTATTCTAATGGGGATGCGAGATTGTTGGTTGTATTTGTTGCTAAAGTTTGGTACCTTGGACTAGTTTAAACCTAGTACTGACTGTGAGACCTTAGTTGTCATAGAGAGAGTGTCTTTTCTCTGGTGGGGTCATATTCCTATCTAGGGGGTGACTTGCGATTGTGAGAGTTAAAACAAGAGTTTCTATGGATGGAAATAATGTTTGAGGTCTATAGCTAGTTGGTTATTTTATAAAATATATGTGCCATGTTTATATGCAATTTCTATTCTTGTTTATAATGTGTGTTTATGTATTTAATTATTGATAATAGTTTAATGAATATGTTGTACATTATATTTTAGGATGTTATTTTGTTAGGCATGAGATTGCAAGTTATTTGGACTACATAATTGTATCATATGTATAAATATTATTATTTGGTATCAAAGTGATTAATTTATGGAAAATATGACCCGGGTTGAAATAAATTTGAAAAGTACAGTGTGTACAGAGATGCAAATGGTAGTAACATGACTTAGCATAAATATGGGTACATTACATTGTGGTATCAAATATGTAATTGTGTAAATGTTAGCCTGTAAGAAGTTTGGAAAATTATATTTTGGTATAACAATACAATTAATGGAAAAATTACTAAAATTTAGAAGTACCCCATCCTCTCAAAAGTGGACAAAGGATACTAGGTATGTTATAATGGTCATGGAATAAAAGACTAATTCCTTGAGTTAAATCTCTAAATGAAAGTGGTGCCACTCCAAGGACTTACCATTCTATGTTAGGTAACTATTAGAGTCACCTTAGTTCAAAGAATTCATATGATTTCACCTTGTTTTAATGTTCTTACAAGTGTCATTGGGTCTTGATTCATGTATGTCATCATCTCATTCTATTAACCTCTACCTTTAGGCTTTTCCCATTTTTAGGCCTAGTCATTTAGTCACACTCATCTGTACAATTGACATCATCGCTTTGGTGACCAATACAAATTTATTATTCCTCACCTCATAGTGTTTACAATGACATTTGGTTAATGATTTATGATTTCTACCATTGTCCACCTTCATATTTTCTCTATTAAAAGGAATTATTGTATTAAAAATTACCCATCTTATACTCATTACATTGAATCTTGTCCCAATGTTGACATACATCAATGTTATTCATATCTTGTGTTGGTTTAAAGGGAATTATTATTTCCCTTTCTCCCCCTTTATCCAATGGATTTTCTCCTATCAACATCAACACCTTTTCTCTTAGGGTTTTAATTATTCTCTTGGACATTATTATCCTTGTTGTCAATGTTTCTTGTATCTGACAACAAATTTCATTATTATTTCTTAACTACATAGTCCCTTCCATTGTTTGATTTCAACATATTTTTTTCCATTAGATTGATTCGTATCTAGTACGTTGGTACCTATTATCATCATTAGTGGACCACCCTGCATCTAATAGATATTTTGATTATTAGTCTCCAATCAATTTGTTTCTTCCATGCTTGACCATGATTTATTATAGCATGATGTAGAATTCATATGTTGTGATGATAGCATTTTAAATCCAACTGAAGACTATTGAAAATGTACAAAAATCATTCCAAATGTGAGCCATAATTATTGTCTTTCAAATAGTGATATATGAACATCTTTCAAGATCTTTGTTATCAGGATTCCTTTTCCAATGGGTTTTTACCCTCATTAGTGTTGCATTCATCGTCACATATTTAAGCTAGAAGTACCATTTCTTTTTTAATGTATTATTTTAAAACTTTAGATGTATCATGTTATACATATTGAATTTCAAAATTTTACTTCACTCAATTAAAGCACAAGCATGGGTATTCCCACCTCGTTGAAGAAAGTTTTAGAACATGTTCACATCGTATTTTGGTTGTGACCTTGTAATTGACCTCCTCTCCTTCTCAAAGGTTGGGTCTACCTCAGTGAGGCTCTCTCTCTCTCCTTTAGTTCTATAGTGTAAACTATAATTTGTTTTATTTCTACATTGTTTCTTCGAACCTCACACATCATGGCATAGTTGTCATCACACCATTTTTCCAACTTATGAAAATGATGAGGTTTTCACCGAAAACATCAATTTTGACCATATACCAATACAATGAGTCCAATGAACCTCTAAACATAAGGATTATCGCATTTATCTATGAATAATCAAATTCAAATAATGAATTTGACCAAACAATTAGCTACACGACATATCATTTATGCAAGTTGTGCAGAATCCATAGGTAATCCTCTGATACTCATGCAGGTTCATTTTACAACACTTAGGTATTATATGCAATTATCTATATATTTCTATGCACACTTGAATATGGAAAAAACTCAAAGCTCTCATTTTTTCCAATGGTGGCGAAGTAACGAAATTAACAAGGAAATCACATGGCCTAAATTGGAAATATTGTTTAGTTCCCATGCATGGAATTCTCCAAGGAAAAATGTAAATAAAGGGATCTCTCATCAGTTACAAGAGTTAAATGAATGTAAGGTAATGTTACACAAGTATATCCCAATATTTATCCACTTGCTACATCAAGTTCATTATATCTAATTAGTATCAACGTTGATCTTCTCTTCCTTAACCAAGGGGAGATATTCTTTTAGATGCTGCTACTTTTCAAAGAGAGAAATCCTCAAAGAGGATAGGACCTTGTGGAAGAGAAATCCCAAATGTTATTAGTAAAAAAATTGAGTTATCTTTCCCCATCTAAAATATGCGCCATTTCAATGGTTATTTTATCTTCTCATAAATTTAATTTCTAACCTACTTATTCTACATAGGATTTGTATCTTTTTTTTTTCGTTTTGTGTAGGATCGTCATGGAGACTCTAGTGTGTGGATCCACCTTATACTACTCCACAACTTCAAATAAGTTTGTGAAGGATATATCACTAAATTATACTCCACTTATCATTGTAAACTCTATAAATTTTCATACTAAGAGAAATAAATAACTATATGTTCAACATTCACACTTATACCCATCAAGTTTTTGTCTGCACTAAGAAATCCCATTAGTTGGCGACATTGTTTTGGTACAGTTGTGCACCAAACTACCCTCAATATGGTGATGAAGTGTTTAGTAGATTTTAGAATGTAAAAGTGGCATTGTTGTTCTAATTTCTTTTAAATGACTCATGTCCTAGTGGAATTATGAATAAGTGAACAAAGTTATTCTTTGTGTATTCTCTCCATTGTTCTCTTTCTTATTTTTCCTATTAATTTCAATAGTTGAGTCTCACTTTGACTAGTAGTTGATGTAGCGACAACAAATTCCTTTCTAAATAAATTATGGATTAAATTTATATCTTCCATATGAGCTCAATTGGTGGTTTGGTATTTTTAGGGTATGTGTAGGAATGATCATTAACCTTTTAAGTTCTCTATAGTATTATTTGAAGTATTCAAAAATTATACCAAATATAGTATTTTAAATGACTATTTCATCTTTAAAAAATTATACATATAGATGTGTAAAATTATACATATAGATGTGTAGGAAATTATTGAATAAGAAACATACAATTTACTTTTGAAACAAGTAGATTTTGGTGAATTTTACCAATCTAAGCATACTTTGTGTAAAAAATGGGTTAATTTTAAAATAAAAAATAAACAATATTTTTATTAAAGGCCAAAAAATAATCAATTGGGAAAAAATATCCACTAAAAGATACCCTACATGCTCATATTTAGCTAACTTTAACTTCTAATTTCTTTCAACACTAACGATTTTATCATCATAAATACATTCTATGCTCATATTTAGCTAGTTCTTTTACTTCTAATTTATTTCAACACTAGCAATTATGTAATCATAAATACATTCTACTTCTTGTTTTTCTCTTATTGTGGGCTCACAAATAAGAAACAATTAAAGATATTAAACATTAAATTGTAATCGATTCATTCCTCACCTCACTCTGAAAAACAATCCTTCTAGATTAAGGTGGAATTTTCTAAACATAAAACAAGCCTTCTAGATTGAGGTGGAATCCTCTAAGCATGTAATGAGCTTAACTTTGATGTAACATTGAAGACTTGTTACTGTCAGACAGTTGGTTTAGATTGATGGACAATTGGTTTTGATTGTTGGTTGTCATTGATGTTAACCTTTGGAGGTGATATTGTATATTGATGTCAACTCTTAGAGATTGATGTCAACCCTTGAGTATGTTTGGTAGCTCTAGAGGTATGGGTAAGGAACCCAAGTTTGGTTGAGGAATAATGTAATGAAGATCATTGTATATGTAGGTAATATTATTCCATATGTATAGTACATGTCATTCCATTTCCGGTGATATGTGGAACATCACATAAATCCTCATAGTTAGAGAGTTATGGCCTTGTGAAGTTGGAGAACCCTCATGAGTTACCTAGAAGCCCCTAGAAGGTCAAAGAAGTCAAATTACTCTAGAAACTCCTAGAATAAGTTGACTAGTCAAAGTGGATGAAACTAGAAGTTAATCATGGGTATAGTTGTTGCATTAAGAAAATAATTAAAAATAAATTAGTTGCAACAAGAAGTTGCGAGTTTGGTAATTATGGTAAAGTAGTTGTGATGAAAAGATTGAATATTTAAAGTGGTTGACCAAGAAAAAAATTAAATAATAAAGTGGTTGCAACAAGAAGTTAGTTAAGGGGAAAAAATCTATGAATTGAATAATTATATAAAAGTTAGTTGCAACAAAAAGTTTTGAGCAAAGAGAAATTATTTAAATAATAAAGTAGTCAAAGTGGTTGCAAAGAGAAATTGTTTAAATAATAAAGTGGTTGCAACAAGAAATGGTTAAGTGGACAAAGTGGTTAAATGGACAATGTGGCTAAATGGAAAAAGTTGGTTAAGTCGAAAAAATGGCTAAGTGAACAAAGTTGGTTAAGTGGACAAAGTGGCTAAGTGGACAAAGTGGGTAAGTGGATACTTCTAGAGGAAGATACTTGGAGAATATAAATAAGAGAGAAAGGGTCTCCCATTAGTATCCATTGAGAATATTGAATATCTACAAGTGACTGAGGTAACCAAAGGATATCTAAGGCGAATTTCAGAGGGAAGGTGAAGTCACTTGTATATATTCAGTCAAAGTGGGTGAAACTAGTCAAAGTAGCTTCCTTTGGTAACCTCAGTCACTTGTAGATATTAAACTTTGGAAAGTAGATATTTTCTTCATAAGATGATAAAACTTTCAGCTTGTGGGTCGTTGTATTTTGGGAGTTACACTCCATGGAAAATAGGGTTTGTGGCTACTCCTGAAACTAGTCTAAAACAAGTGTTTCCGGTAAAAACATCATAACTTATTTATAAAAGATCCAAATTAAGTAAGACCAAATGTATTGGATAAAGTACAGTATGTAGTATGGTGTGTACCATTTTCAGATCCATACAGAAAATATTCCATGCGAGGCATGCTCTATAAGTTCGCTCTCTAGAATAATCCAGAATTCAACAAGGTATGCCATGTTTTCTATAACTCCTTTTTTGGGAGGTTCCAAGTAGTGAAACCTAGAGGAATTTCATAAACCACACTGAAGAACATTGTGTACTATTTTCATAGATTTATTCATTACATGTACATGGTTATTATTATTTCAAGTTAGGGTTGTTGACTAATCCAAAATTAGTCATGTGAGACTAAAGTAAAGTTTGATGAAAATGCTAGTCTCTTGTTGTTAAAGTTAATGAAGGTTTGTAGGCATGTGATCATATACACCAGGTATGTTACAAAGTTACAAATCAGATTTGAATGATGAAATTGATGAGGTCTTTTGGTTGAGGTATGTTGCAGATAGAGGTTGTATAACAGTGAGGTTTTGGCACATGGTTTGATGTAATGGTTTATGGTATATGGTTATGGATAGTGTGATGTATTTCTAGAGAACTTTTGATGGTTATATTGGTATAATATGTATTCGGTATATGGTTGAGGTACATGTTGGGTACATGGTTGAGACAAGTAGTTGATGATTTGGCACATACATGAGGTGTATAGTGGATGATGTTGGTACATCTTGATGAGTCATAGTTGATGTGTAGTTTCTGCATGATTGGTACATACTTAATACATGGTTGGAGACACTTGTTAGTAGTATTGTTGACACATGGTTTATGGATACTATAGCATACATGAATTTTTATATTATTAGAAGCACATATTGATATTGGTGATGATTATGAGTTGTTGTGATATGATTGGTTGATGCACATCTTGGTGATATTGTGCATATGGTTGAGAGTTGTCTTGGTGATTGATATTTGTGAGTAGATCTGATTTGGTTGGTAATATTGATGAGATAGGTTGTTGTGACAGGTTATTTGTATAGGTTTGGTGCATAGTTGATGCACTTGTTCATGGTACATGTTGAGGTACAGGTTGATGCATGGTACATATTGGAACAGGTTATTGGTACATGTTGTTTATAAATTATTGGTACATGTTGATTACAGGTTTTATGGTACAGGTTGTTACAGGTTGTTTGGTGCAAGTTGATTGGTACAGGCTTACAATAATATATCTCATAGTGATAGTGTGACAGTGGTTCCATCATTCTACTTATATTTCAGGGCGGTTGAACGGGGCAAGGATAGGTGGTTGTATCCAGCTTCCGGTTGTTTCCAAAGAACATAGGGGGTTGTAGCCTCCTTCTGGTTGTAGCCAGAGAATTGGGGAGTTAGAGATTCCCTCAGGTTGTAGCCTGAGAAACTAGGGGGTTGGAGCCTCCTTCTAGTTGTAGCTAGAAAATTGGAAGTTGGTGCTTCCTTGAATATAATTCTTGACATATAAGAAAATAATTATGTGATTTTATCCCACATTGGGTTTCCACATAAATATTGTTGTATTGTGCATTGTGTGGATGTATTTGTTATTGTTTATTATGCACTGATGAATGTTAATTATTATGATATAGTATGATATTGATGATGAACATATTTGTTGATATTATGGTAGCTGTGATGTAGGAGCATCGCCAGCACATCAAGCGAGCCAACGCGGAAGAGGAAAACAGTTGGATAAGCCAACACAAATTTTGAAAACACTTTGAGATTGTTGCGCAAATCTTAAATGAGCCATTAAGATGAAGCGCACTTGTATATTGTAAACGTACCTTGAGCCTTTAAGCTCTCATCCTTAGTAGATAGACGACATTTAATATAGTTAATGCAGGTAGATAGGAATTTAATTCTAGATTTGATAGTTTTAGATCGCAAGAGGGAAACGGGATATAGAAACCCTCATTGTATCATTGTATTATGATTGAAGCAGAAAGAGAGAAGAGCATGCAGAGAACTGTATGAAGAACGCCCATGTACAGACATTTGAATTAATAGAAAGAGCTTTGATTCAAATTCATGGTTTGTGTTATTCTCTGTGTATTTATGTTAATATGCTCATGAATGTTTGTTTCCTGTTATACATTTGCTTTTATGTGCTGTGTGTATGATTTCATGGTTGCATTGAAGTCTGAAGGGAGGAAGAAATGAGTTTCAATTGTTTCTCTATTTGAGCTAGAGGATTCCTGCAAGGAGTGCAGTCGAATTGTCCGCAAGGAGTGCGTTGACAAAAGGGTTCAATTAGGGATAGCTTTTGTTCTCATTTCCTCAAAGGTGCAGTTGGGCACAGTGTCATGCAAGGAGTGCCCAGGCCAGGAAAAAGTCTCAGAGTTGTGATTCTGAGTGAAGCATCGAAAGACTGTTGCTGCAGGTGTGCACAGAGTCAGGAGAGGCTGAACACTTGGAGTGTTTGCAGAATTGCCGCAAGGAGTGCGAGAAAAGGGTTCTCATTCTAAGAGACGGAGAAGCTGGAGAAAGATCAGGAGGAGTGGAGCCTTCAAAATCTATTGAAGGACTGCACAGAAGGTTTCACATCAAGAAATCCTCAAGGAGAGAGGAGCGATGGTCAATATCTTGTGGAGGGAACTCACGGAAATCCCGCCAGCCGTCAGATCCAACAATTTAGTGAGGAGGTTACGGTCGTATCAGAGTCTGAGCTTGAAAGGCTGGTGAGATGTTAGATTAGCAGTTGAATTCCCGACAACCATTAGATTAGGTAGGAGTTGCACCGGGGTTAAGCCCTAGTGGGTGGAGGAGAATTCCCGGAGGATTCATCGGGATATCGGAGTCATCGGGGTTTCAGAAGTTGGGAAGTTCGAGGTCTTTCTAGTCTAGAAACTCCGAAAAATATCCTACCCATTGATCTTGGCAGGACACGCGTTAGGAATCCAGAGAGCAGTCGGGGTTCGGAGTATCGGGGTTTTCGAAGACAGAGCACTCTTGCATGTTGGAATCGCGATCCGCGATATCCCGACGGAGGAGTCGTGTGGGTCATGACTGGAGTTAGTGGAGGATAGGTGGTGTGCCATATCGAGGATCGGGAAAAGGTGAGACTCGAAGCCTTTGTCCTCAGGATTCACGATCCCGCAAATCCTGAAATCTTGATAGAAGTGACGGGAGGTGGAAATGTCAACCCGCACATGTGCATCGATGTATCGGCATATCGGGAGTCGGGGATCAGCGAGGCAAGTGATTTCGACATCATAAGTGCCAAAATCCCGACGGGAGAACTCCGATAGTAAAGGAAGAAGTCAACGTTGACTCGCGTCGGATTTCGGGGAATTGTAAGACATAAAACACGTGACCATAGGATTCGCGAAACCGCAAAGTCTGATTTCCCGATCATTAAGGGAGATCTTTTAAAGAGTTGTTGTGGGTAAGGAAATTTATCGATAGGGAAATAGAGGAACATCTGAGTTCTTCGGGACGAGAGTGAAGGAAGATCTTGTGGGAGTGGACGTGCCCAAGGGTGCGGCTACGTCAGTTGTGGTATCAGAGCGGGAATATCTCTTTGCTTTCTATAGCAGAGAAGAAGTAAATTTTCCATGCCGCCACGAAGAGAAAGACAGTCACCTGATCCAGAGGACAGGGAGGTGAGAAGAAGGGGCAGACAGATAGAAAATCCATAAATGGAGAGACAGATGCGTGATCTCCGAGCAAGACTCGAAGATATGGAGACAACGCAAAGACGCACAGCTAGTGCTGGGGATCTGAGTGATTCCGACAGCGAGATTGAGGCTGAACGTGAAGAGGAAGTTGCAGCCGAAGATGCATCAACCGAGCGGTTGATCAAAGCCATTTCCAGGATGGGTGCGAAAGAAAAGATGGACATTCCAGTTTATGAGGGAAATCTGGATGCCGAGGAGCTGCTAGATTGGATTAGAGCTCTAGATACTTACTTCGATTATGAAGATGTTGAAGAGGATAAGAAATTCAAGCATGCTGTTACGCGCTTGAAAGGACATGCAACATTGTGGTGGGACGAGCTACAATCAGATAGACGCTGCAAAGGTAAGCAGAAAATCAAGAGTTGGGATCGAATGATTGCAAAGATGAAGGCGAAGTTCATCCCGAGAGATTACCAAATTACTCTGTTCAGGAGAATGCAGAACCTGAGACAGAAACTGATGACAGTGAAAGAGTACACTGACGAATTTTATCGACTGAACATCAGGGCAGGTCATCGGGAGAGCGATGATGAAAAGGTTGCTAGATATCTGAATGGTCTGAGATATGACATTCAGGATGAATTGAGCATGGTAACCATCCGGACAGTGGAGGATGCTTATCAAATGGCCTTGAAAGCTGAGGAGAAGCTGAGTCGTAAGCAAGGTCAGCGAGGACGAGGCAGGAGCCAGCCCAGAGGCTAAGCAGTTTCCCAGGACAAATACCAGAAGCCCAAGGAGGAATGGAAGAAACCTCAGGGTAAAGTTGAAAGGGGTGGAACCTCACAGAGAGGGACACATGTTGAACAGAGAGGACAACATGATGAGCAGAGTGGAGGATATGCTAACAACAATACTTTTCCTCGTACCAAAGGTAGTGGAAGAGGCCGAGGTGGAGTAATCACATGCTTCACATGTGGAAAGAATGGGCACAAGTGTTATGAGTGTCCAGAGAAAAAGAAGAATGGAGGAGAAGCTCACATCACCGAAGCACAGAAACGAGATGTTGAGGCTGAAGACACAGAAGGTGGAAGGTCACTAATGATGCATAAAGTTCTCTTTACACCCGGGAAGGAGGTGGAGGACTCAGCTCAAAGGACCAGACTTTTCAGAACAGCTTGCAAGACCAAGGATAGGGTGTGCAAGGTTATCGTGGACCGCGGTAGCATAGATAATCTCGTTTCAAGTGAGATGGTGGAAAAGATGGAGCTGGAGATAACTGATCACCCGAATCCATACAAGGTTTCATGGCTACAGAAAGGACATCATATATGTGTCACTAAACAATGTTTAGTTGAATTCAATATAGGAGAGTATCATGATAAGGTACTCAGTGATGTCATTCCTATGGATGTATTTCATCTATTGCTAGGTAGACCATGGAAATATGACATAAATGTGATTCATGATGGGAGAATGAACACATATACTCTAGAGAAGAATGGGAGAACACATAGGTTGCTTCCAATAAGGGATAAGGAGGTGAAGCTGAAAGTAAGCAACATAATACTTCTCATGAGTGGGAAGGAACTTCTTACAAAAGTTAAGAAGAAATAAGATCCACAATTCTTTGTGGTCAAGAAACCGTGGATTGTTCTGACTAGCACAAGAGTGGATGATTTACCGGATGAAGTTCAAGAACTGCTGGAGGAGTTCGCTGACATTATAGTGGACGAACTACCTCGTTCGTTGCCACCAATGAGAAGTGTGAGTCATCATATTTATCTCATACCAGGAGCTAGTTTGTCGAATAAATCCACGTACAGGTTGACGCCACAAGAAAATGAAGAGGTCAAGAAGCAGGTCTAGGAGCTGCTGGACAAATGATTGGTCAGGGAAAGTTTGAGCCCGTGTGTCATTCCAACGGTACTCAGTCCAAAGAAGGATGGAGGTTGGAGAATGTGTACCGAATCAAGGGCGATCAACAATATAACCATTAGGTACAGGTTTCCATTGCCAAGGATGGATGATCTCATGGATTGCCTGAGTGGGGCAAAGTATTTTTCAAAGATTGACTTAAAGAGCAGATATCACCAGATTCACATGAGAGAGGGTGATGAATGGAAAACCGCGTTCAAGACAAACGAAGGTTTGTATGAATGGCTAGTCATGCCATTTGGCTTGATGAATGCGTCGAGTACCTTCATGAGGTTGATGAACGAAGTCCTGAGGGAATTCATCAAGAAATGTTTCATTGTGTATCTGGATGACATACTGATTTACAGTAAATCAGTGGCAAAGCACTTGAAGAATTTGGCCATTGTGATGAAAAATCTACAGTAGGAGAAGTTGTTGATTAATATGAAGAATTCCTCATTCATGAAGACAGAACTCATTTATTTGGGATTTGTTATTTCAGAAAATGAGTTGAGGATGGATCCGGATAAGGTAGAAGTGATCAAAAATTGGCCATCACCGAGAAATATTTTCGAGGTGAGAATTTTTCATGGTTTGGCTAGTTTCTACCGGAAATTCATCAGGAATTTCAGTGGAATTAGTGCAGTGATGATGGATACAGTGAAGAAGCGGCATAAGTCTTTTCATTAGACAGCAGAAGCTGAGAAGAGTTTCAATCTGTTGAAGTGGAAGATCATGGAACAACCGGTTTTGGTGTTGCCGGATTTTCAGAAGACATTTCAGGTGAAATGTGATGCAAGTGGGTTTGCCATTGGAGCGGTCTTGAGTCAGGAAGATAGACCGGTTGCATATTTCAGTGAGAAGCTGGATGAGGTGAAACTGAAATACTCCACGCATGATAAAGAATTTTATGCTATTATACAGGCATTGAAGAGGTGGAGGCATTACTTGATACCCAAAGAATTTGTATTGTACAATGATAATAATGCATTGCAGTTTGTGACTCGACAGGAGAAGTTGAATCAGAAACATGCAAAATGGGTTGAGTATATGCAGAATTTTACATTTGTAATTAAGCACATTTCGGGTACTGCTAACAAAGTGGCTGATGCTTTGAGCAGGAAATGTTTTTTGATGCAGGAATTTCGAGTCAAAACATTGGGGTTTGAGGATCTCAGGAACATGTATGCAATAGATCCAGATTTTTCAGAAGCGTATGAAGCGGCTGACAATCCAATTCTCCGAGACAAAAGCCCCTGGATAGACTATATGATCCATGAGGGATTGTTGTTCAGAGGGAA
The DNA here is from genome assembly GCA_009831015.1 of Picea engelmannii. NCBI lineage: Eukaryota > Viridiplantae > Streptophyta > Pinopsida > Pinales > Pinaceae > Picea > Picea engelmannii. The sequence goes on along the minus strand of ML795733.1, from coordinate 511,745 downwards.
TCAACTGTGTATTCCAAATTGCTCCATGAGGGAGAATCTATTAAAGGAGAAGCACAACGGAGGCTTGGCAGGACATTTTGGCCATGACAAAACATTCACGAAGCTTAATGAATCATATTTTTGGCCAGGGATGTGAGTAGAGGTCAAGAGATTCGTTGACATATGTCGAGTTTGCCAGCATTCGAAGGCGAGAAAGAAGAATGCAGGATTTTATCAGCCATTTCCCATACCAGAGAGGCCATGGGAGGCGATAAGCATGGATTTTGTATTGGGGTTGCCAAGGACACAAAGAGGTGTTGACTCAATCTTTGTGGTAGTGGATAGGTTTTCTAAGATGGAACATTTCATCCCATGCCAGAATACCAGCGATGCGACTCACATCGCGAATCTGTTCTTCAAGGAGGTCATTCGACTTCATGGATTGCCGAAAAGCATAGTTTCGGACAGAGACATCAAATTCATAGGGAATTTTTGGAGGACCTTATGGAAGAAGCTAGGAACTAACTTGGCATTTAGTTCAGTGTATCATCCTCAGACGGATGGAAAAATAGAAGTGGTCAACATAAGTCTGGGAGACTTGCTGAGAAGCTTGGTGACAGAGCACCATAGCAGTTTGCAGACAATATATTGCCACAAGCAGAGTTTGCATACAATGATTCAGTGAATCGGAGCACAGGAAAAAGTCCATTTCAAATTGTATATGGGATGTAGCCGAGAGGAGTTTCTGAATTAAGGGATTCAGAATAGACTGCTACTAGCAGCGCTAATGCAGAAGAATTCGTTGAAGCAATGAAGGAACTTCACAGCAGGGTGAAGGAGCGGTTGTTGAAATCAAATCTTGAGTACAAGCGCAGAGCAGATCAGCTTCGGAGACAACTTTAGTTTGAAGTTGGTGACTTAGTTTTGGCGCACTTGAGAAAACAAAGGTTCCCGAGAGGAACATACAATAAGCTGAAGATGAAGAAAATCGGGCCATGCAAAGTCTTGAGAAAATTTGGAGAAAATGCTTATGAGATTGAGTTGTCGGATGGGATTGGAATATCTCTGATATTCAATATCGCAGATTTATACCCATACAGAGTCAGAGAAGCAGAGACTGGAACTGAATAGCCAATGATCCAGTGGATGAAACAATTTCCAGTTGCAGAAAACCCGCAGATGGAATGCATACTAGACAAGAGGGTACATAAGAAGACCAGGAGAAAGGAATACTTCGAGTATCTGGTCAAATGGAAAATCCATCTAGTGGAAGACGCCAGCTGGGAGACAGAGGCAGAGATACAGAAGCATGTACATGCCATGCAGGAGCTCATGGACAGGAGCCCATGAAATTTTTCAAGCCGAGGAGTATGATGCAGGAGCATCGCCAGCACATCAAGCGAGCCAACGCGGAAGAGGAAAACAACTAGATAAGCCAACAAAAATTTTGAAAACACTTTGGGATTGTTGCGCAAATCTTAAATGAGCCATTAAGATGAAGCACACTTGTATATTGTAAATGGACCTTGAGCCTTTAAGCTCTCGTCCTTAGTAGATAGACGACATTTAATATAGTTAATGCAGGTAGATAGGAATTTAATTCTAGATTTGATAGCTTTAGATCACAAGAGGGAAACGGGATATAGACACCCTCATTGTATCATTGTATTATGATTGAAGCAAAAAGAGAGAAGAGCATGCAGAGAACCGTATGAAGAACGCCCATGTACAGACATTTGAATTAATAGAAAGAGCTTTGATTCAAATTCATGGTTTGTGTTATTCTCTGTGTATTTATGTTAATATGCTCATGAATGTTTTCTTCCTGTTATACATTTTCTTTTATGTGTTGTGTATATGATTTCATGGTTGCATTGAAGTCTGAAGGGAGGAAGAAATGAGTTTCAATTGTTTCTCTATTTGAGCCAGAGGATTCCTGCAAGGAGTGCAGTCGAATTGTCCGCAAGGAGTGCGTTGACAGAAGGGTTCAATTAGGGATAACTTTTGTTCTCATTTCCTCAAAGGTGCAGTTGGGCACAGTGTCGTGCAAGGAGTGCGCAGGCCAGGAAAAAGTCTCAGAGTTGCGATTCTGAGCGAAGCATCGAAAGACTGTGTTAGCGATATTTCTTGTTAAGGGGTTAAAATGTAAAAGGATGGGTCAAAACCCACTTATCCTAAGTTTTGGGCGCGAGCGCGTATTTGTTAAATGAGAATCACTTTTGGACGGCTGGAATTCATGCGCCTAGATCAACGGCGCACAGCGAATTTCAGACCCCCCTTGCCTTTCGACCTTTAAGCGGGGGGGGGGAGGGGGGGTCCGGAATCGCGGGCGCAACTCTCCAACGGTCCAGATTAGCGCACCCGGATCAACGACGATGAAGACCATTCCGGACCCCCCCTGCCTTTCTACCTTTAAGCGGAGGGGGGGGTCCGGAATCAAGCAAGCAGCTTTCGACAGCTGAGATTACAGCGCCCGGATCAAGGATGCTCGGACAGCCCCATCCTTCTCAGCCGCTCTGGGTTTAACTGGCGTGGGCCCCCCTCCCGTTATGTCATCCTCCTGTTCCTCCATTCTCCTGCTGCCATGTGTCACTCAACCACTTCCCCCCTATGGTTCGCGGGTTCCCCTTTCCATTTCATCATCCACCCACTGTTTTCCACCGATCCCTTCTCCTCCACGTCAGTCTCTCACTAAAATTACCCTTGCCACGTCTATTCTCCCATCTTCTCTGCTTATATTCCTTTTGCCTTATGTCATCCCCTGCCACCACTCTCGCCTCTCATTGTTCTTACTTCGTCCCTGCGGTTGTGGCCCCGTCACTCCGTTGCCGAACCTCGCTTTCCGCATTGGCCTCCATACCCGCTCTTCAAGCTATTCAGTTATTCCAGGTGGTAGCGCGAGAAGCCTTCCACGTCCCAAAGATGCCAAGCTGTCCAGGTCGTCCTCAATCCCTATGGAGCAGTTATTGAAGCGGTTGGTGGTGGTTAGACATCGTCTCCGCCATAATGGGAAAGCAAGACCATGAATTTAAGGCACGTCGATTCGCCGTTGGAACTTTCAAAGAGCTAGATTGCATCTGACATAAGTTGCACGATCTTTCAAAGGTTGACTGTCAGAAGCCATGCAGACGCAAAGCTTTCAATGCATTGTCTTGGTTCCGCTGCTGATTGATTGTTCTGAGTATATGTAGGCATTTTTTCCATTTTTGTATCGATCGATGGTAGAGCTAAGCTCCTGACTATAAAATTTCAGTAAATATCCTAGCCTTCTGGGTTATGTATCAGTGTTTGAGACTTCTTGGTTTATGACAGACAATTTCCTTTTTTCCATCTATGTTTCATCTCTGGATAGAGAGTTCATGATCGAATGATTCGCATGGATTAACACAGTTCTGTTATGATAAATGATTTATTGTTGCATTTTTGTTTTCTCTGGTTTCCCTCATTTGGAAGTAAGAAGATCTTGTTTTCAAATGCCTGCTTTCACATTCTGTTAGAAGCTTGATTCCTACAACAGACCCTTGCACCCTTCTCATGAAGTCTTCCCTCTACTCACCCTTTATTGCAACTCACTGTTTGAAGTTTATCAAGACCTCACTCGTTCATGCATGCTTGGCCTAGTTTCTGAGTTGAGACGACTGTTCCGATTTTGCTTCCATCTGATCACCCCTTTCAAACAAATCGTGACATTAAACTGATGGGCGCCGGGCTCTGCTCCTGCAAGCAATCCAGGGGTGACTTCCGGCTCCAACATTTCTGGCGCCGTTGCCGGGGACGAAGTTGAATATTTTCCCCGGGATTGAACGACAAAGATCAACTGATTCTGAAGGTGATTTAGATATCAGAACTTGAAGATTGCTACTGTGCACCTGGCGACTCCATTGTGACGACTCCACTGAGGAGAACATGCATTATCAACTGTGGCTTCGAGGGGCAGGCACACGAGGTCTAATCCACACTTGCCTTTAGCTACACCAGAGGCTGACGCGGAAGCAGTGCGCAGAAAGGAAAAGAGATCTGCAAAAGAAGTTTCTGTCGCTGAAACAGGTAATACGTCCTCCCCTTCTGTGAGAACTCCATTTTCTTATTCACATCTTCCTAGTCATCCTTCTTCCAAGGTTTCCCGTTTTCTAAATTTTGGGAGTGTTCCTGTTGAGTTTTCTCCTACTGATCTGGTATCAGAAAGAGAGATCCTTGTCACTCCCCCTTCCCTGGAGGTCTTGCCTCACCACAGACCTCATCCCTCTGAAGGTTTCACCACCCCTCCTTTTATTACCACTGCTGTACAGAGAGAAGCATCTGCACACTCAGGTCCCTTGGCTCTCTCTCTGTTTTCTTCGTTGTCTCCTCCAAGAACCTCTGTTTCGACATCCCCCGTCCGTACTCCTTCTCCTCCGAGTTCTCCTCTACCCAATATCCCTATGGCTGGTGCTAATCCCCCTCCGAATAGAATGGATTCCATAGTTGCTGCCAGATATGCCCCTTTAATCCTGCCGCATCCTATGAATCCTCTCCCTGCTGGAGACTACTTGAAATACATGCCCAAGTTCAGTGGGGAGGGAGACATAACTGCTGAGGAGAACTTGGCTGCTTTCTACAGTTATGCAAACAACTTAAACATTGAAAATGAAGATGTCTGGATGAGAGTCTTTGTCCAGAGCCTGGAGGGTGAGGTCAGGAAATGGTTTAGAGGACTAGCCCCCGGATCTATCACTGGAATTGAGGCTCTGGATAGTGTTTTCCTGAGACAGTGGGGAGACAGGAAGTATTATATGTATTACATGACAGAGTTTGGGTCTCTAAAGAAGATGGAAGGAGAGTCTATCTCAGACTTCTCCAAAATATTTAATAAAATGTACAACAAGATTCTTGCAGAGATTAAACCCTCAGAGGCCTCTGCTAAAATTTCCTATATTAGCGCATTTGATCCTGATTTCTGCCTCGTGTTAAGAGAAAGAAGAGCCACCTCTTTAGCTCAAATGTAAGATGCAGCTATAGAAGTGGAATCCAACATATTGGTAGCTGACAGACTGAGAAACCAGGCCGACGAAGACAGAAGAAAGGAAAAGTCGGAAGCCTCAACCTCCGGCCCATCACTGCCTCACCCTCAAGTAGATGAGCTGACTTGAGTTATGAACCTCCTCAAAGAAGAGGTGGAAAGATTAAAGGTGGAAAGGAAACAAATGTATAAGGGCCCTCAGACCACCGAGAACAGAGGAGGTTTCAGAAGACCAAATAATTTTTCTCCTCCGATTATGCACAGAGAGAAGGAGAGAGACAGGGACGACCAAAGAATTCAGGCTCCCTTCCAGAACAATTTTGTGGCTGACAAACAGGAAGGGAAAACAGACGAGCCTGAGCCTAAAATCCACTCTTTAGAAGTCACTCCCTAATGCAGGCACCACCTGCTATGTCGAAGCAGATCTTCGATTCCGCCATTTACTGTACTGGAATCTTTCTTGCATATGGTCTTCATCATTCTTTGACAGGGCTAAATTTAGCTAACTGTCACTAACATTTGCTCTTTCATTTTTACTTGGCGGGACTATTGCCGAATTTGATAAATTAAGCAACTTTTAGCATACTCGTTCTACTTGACAGGACTATTGCCGAATTTGTCAAATTGCCGAAATTGTCAAATTGCCGAATTTGTCAAATTGTCGAAATTGTCAAATTGCCGAATTCGTTAAATTAAGCACTTTTGGTTTTTGCACACCCCCCGAGTCTACTTAAGCCCCAACGGAAAGAACTTTTCATTCACATTTTTAACACCAC
>ML795733.1:484825-502979 GCA_009831015.1 Picea engelmannii | reverse complement strand
CCAATTTCAAGACTCTGGGGATTAACTTCATCAACGAGCAAGCTGAGTCATCCAGCAGGAATTCTCAGATCATTATACCCCTAGCATCATGTCCCTGGTACAGGGATATCTTGTATTTTCTGCAAGAATTAAAGCCCCCTGACAGATTAGGAAAGAGCAGGGCCAGAGCTTTGAAGCTCAAAGCGGTCAGGTATTGTCTCATTGACCGGGCATTGTACTGGAGAGACCCTCTGGGAATATTGTTAAGATGCCTAGACCCGCTGCAAGCCCAGAAGGTGATGTCTGATTTTCACAGCAGTCTCTGTGGGGGGCATCATTTTTGGAAGACCACAGCCCACAAAATCCTCCGAGCTGGATATTACTRGCCTACTTTGTTTACTAATGTTTGCAGAGAAGTCAGGGCTTGCATTAAATGCCAAAAGTTCTCAGGTAAGCAACAACTCAAATCCCAGTAGTTGCAGCACCTTTTCAGCAGTGGGGATTGGATTTCATCGGAGAGATTCATCCTCCCTCAAGTGGCCAACACAGATGGATCCTCACTGCAACTGATTATTTCACCAAGTGGATAGAGGTTGTCCCCACCAGGAGCACTTCTCACAAAGTAATCATCAGCCTCTTGGAAGACATCATAGGTCGTCCTCAATCCCTATGGAGCAGTTATTGAAGCGGTTGGTGGTGGTTAGACATCGTCTCCGCCATAATGGGAAAGCACGGCCATGAATTTAAGGCACGTCGATTCGCCGTTGGAACTGTCAAAGAGCCAGATTGCGTCTGACATAAGTTGCACGATATTTCAGAGGTTGACTATCAGAAGCCATGCAGATGCAAAGCTTTCAATCCATTGTCTTGGTTCCGCTGCTAATTGATTGTTCTGAGTATATGTAGGCGTTTTCGCCATTTTTGTATCGATCGATGGTAGAGCTAAGCTCCTGACTGTAAAGTTTCAGTAAATATCCTAGCCTTCTAGGTTATGTATCAGTGTTTGAGACTTCTTGGTTTATGATAGACAGTTTCCTTTTTTCCATCTATGTTTCATCTCTGGCTAGAGAGTTCATGATCGAATGATTCGCATGGATTAACACAGTTCTGTTATGATAAATGATTTATTGTTGTATTGTTGTTTTCTCTGGTTTCCCGCATTTGGAAGTAAGAAGATCTTGTTTTCAGATGCCTGCTTTCATAGTCTGTTAGAAGCTTGATGCCTACAACAGACCCTTGCACCCTTCTCATGAAGTCTTCCCTCTACTCACCCTTTATTGCAACTCACTGTTTGAAGTTTATCAAGACCTCACTCGTTCATGCATGCCTAGCCTAGTTTCTGAGTTGAGACGACTGTTCCGAGTTTGCTTCCATCTGATCACCCCTTTCAAACAAATCGTGACATTAAACTGATGGGCATCGGGCTCTGCTCCTGCAAGCAATCCAGGGGTGACTTCTGGCTCCAACAGACTGCTGCTGCAGGTGTGCGCAGAGTCAGGAGAGGCTGAACACTTGGAGTGTTTGCAGAATTGCCGCAAGGAGTGCAAGCAAAGGGTTCTCATTCTAAGAGATGGAGAAGCTAGAGAAATATCAAGAGGAGTGGAGCCTTCAAAATCTGTTGAAGGACCGCACATAAGGTTTCACATCAAGAAATCCTCAAGGAGAGAGGGGCGACGGTCAAGATCTTGTGGAGGAAACTCACGGAAATCCCGCCAGCCATCAGATCCAACATATTAGTGAGGAGGTTATGGTCATATCAAAGTCTGAGCTCAAAAGGCTGGTGAGCCGTTAGATCAGCAGTTGAATTCCCAACAGCCATTAGATTGGGTAGGAGTTGCACCGGGGTTAATCCCTAATGGGTTGAGGAGAAGTCACGGAGGAGTCATCAGGATATTGGAGTCATCGGGGTTTCATAAGTTTGGAAGTTCAAGGTCTTTCTAGTCTCGAAACTCCGAAAAAGATCCTAGCCATTGATCTTGGCAGGACATGCGTCAGGAATCCAGAGAGCAATCGGGGTTCAGAGTATCGAGGTTTTCGAATACAGAGAACTCTTGCATGTTGGAATCATGATCAACGATATCCCGACGGAGGAGTCATGTGGGCCACGACTGGAGTTAGTGGAGGACAGGTGGTGTGCCATATCGGGGATCGAGAAAAGGTGAGACTCGAAGCCTTTGTCCTCAAGATTCGTGATCCCGTGAATCCCGAAATCTCGATAGAAGTGACGGGAGGTGGAAAAGTCAACCCGCACGTGTGCATCGGCGTATCAGCATATCGGGAGTCGGGGATCAGCGAGGCAAGTGATTTCGACATCATAAGTGCCAAAATCCCGACGGGAGAACTCCGATAGTAAAGGAAGAAGTCAACATTGACTCGCATCGGAGTTCGGGGAATCGTAAGACATAAAACACGCGACCATAGGATTCGTGAAACCGCGAAGTCCAATTTCCCGATCATTAAGGGAGATCTTTTAAAGAGTTGTTGTGGGTAAGGACATTTCCCGATAGGGAAATAGAGGAAAATCTGAGTTCTTCGGGCCGAGAGTGGAGGAAGATCCTATGGGAGCAGACGTGCCCGAGGGTGCGGCTGCATCAAGCTGCGGGAGGTATTTACCTCCATGTGTAAACCTGACGAGAATAGAATATTCAGGGAAGCAAGAAGAAACCCTAAATAGTTGGGTAATAACCCTAGAAGACAAGTCGGCTCAAGAGGATAATTTGTATTAGGTTATTAGCCTCCAAGAGAAGAAGTCGACTAAAGGAAATATTATATACTAAGTAAATAGGCACCCAGAATGAGAAGTCGGCTCGGGCCGTTTGCCAGTTTTAGTATAAATATAGAAGGCTAGTCTTCATTCTGGCAGGCATTCTCAGAACTGTAGAAGCAACACTTGTGTGCACTGCAGTTGGCCAGTTTGTGCGCAAGTTTGGAGGAGAGTTGTCATTGCAGCTGCTACAGCTAGTAGATTTTGGTTTTGGCCTGGAGACTCTCTTGGTTATGGTTTGGACTCTCTGATCAACTCTTGTTACTCTTGTTTGGTGTGCTATCCTTGGAGAGAGGTGCAATATCTTGTTTGGCTATCTAGCCTAGGGTTTGCTTCCAGAATGATTCTCTGTCAAGGTTAAGGTGCTCGGGGGTGGCTTCGGCCTATGGTTGGGTGACAATAGTGATATTGTCTATGGTTAAATGAGCACATCCATCATATTCTAATAGTTTATGGGCCCACACCTCCTTCATTCAGTCTAACCACTCAAAGGGAGCATAGCCATAAGGATACTAATCTCGTTGAAGAACTACCGCTAAGGTTTCTAGTAGGAAAAATCACCAAAGCATGGGTGCTAGGGTTACTAGCAGGTGTAGTTGCAGAAACCCTAATCCTCTCATTGAGGCACCTTAAGTAAAGGTATTGAACTAATTTTACAATAGAATAGTGCTCCCTAGCCTAGCATATCTCTTGGTACTCTCAGCAAGCTAAGACGCCAAGTTTGAGTTTTTGGTCAAATCTAGGGTTGACCAAGTCAAGGCAACCATGACTTACTCTATGAAGTCATAAAAAAATTTATATGGGGCTTCTAACTTCAGAGCATGGAAGACAAGGATTGACCTCATCCTTTCCAAGAATAAAGTGTTGGATATCGTGAAAGGAAAGATCGTGGAACCAGAGTTTGAAGAAGGAAAATAGAAGGAACCACAGAACATTGCAATTATGGAAAAGTTCAAAGACACTGACATCAATTGCATGAGTATCATAGTGGACTCTATAAAACACCACTTGATACCCTACATCTCCCATCTTGACTCATCTAAGAATATGTATGATTCCCTAACAAATTTCTTCTCAATCAGAAACATTGGACAAGTAATGAGTCTGAAGAATGATCTCTGTGACATGAAGATGAATGATGATGACATCATAACATCATAATTTGTGAGAATATCTCAATTAAGAGATCAAATACAAGCTATTGAAGAAATCATTTTAGAGAAGGAATTGGTAAACATAATACTTAATGTTCTTCCCAAGACATGGGATGCATTTTCCACAAGCATGAACACAAGGAAGGAGTATCCTACATTTGAACAACTTTGGACTTGATGTGCACAAGAAGAATCAAGGATCAATGAAAAAGAGAAACCCCTAAAGAAGTACGATGATCAAGCCTTCACATCAAGGTTCAAGGATTTCAGGAATACAATGCTTCAATTGTCGAAAGTACGATCAATACAAGAATCATTGTCCCAAGTTAAATAAAAGGAAGGAAACACACAAAGCATCAGTTTCCGAAGAAAGGGAACCCTCAAAGAAAACCAAGCAGGACAAAACATACTTCTTCTTCTAAGACAAGGTAACAATACTCTTCATAGTTCTTGTACATACCATGTTTTCTGTACATATCTTGCATATCTATTTCCTAAAATATAATATGTTCCAAGAGAAACTATACCTACGAAAGAACAAAAATATAAGGATTTCTATCAATATGAATACAAGTCAGACAATACACATGAAAGGATGAAGTACATCAACAACCCCTGGTAACAATTCATGTGGAAGATATTACATAAGTAACAACTGCAAGATAAGCCGAAATCAGAATCAATCTTGAAGAAACTAGAAGAATTAAAGACATAAAGAAGTCAAAAATCAAGAGGAAATTGGAAAAATATTTGTGACACTTTGTAGAAGGCAATAAGGATGCAGACGAAAGCGTGGACTCTCCTAGATGGATAGATTTGATTATATATTTCCAAAAGAATATCATGCATTCATGCATGAAGAAAGGATTAGGAGGGATCTAATCCTAAATTATATGATCCATTGAAGATGATGAAGTATATATCCATGGAAGAAACCATGAAAAAGAAGCATGTGTTCAGTGTGACCTTAGAAGAAGTCTTCTTTGAAAACAAGCCTTAAATTATCCCTGGTTGTCCATCCACATCCATGATCCTATGATGAAAGGAAGAAGTTGGAATCTTTAGGGCATAAAATCTATAGAAAACTCCATGGACCTAAGAGCTAAAGAAAAACATAAGGAAGAACATGAATATTCCAAAAGAGAAAGAAAAGACAGAACAACCAGTCATTTTATCGAGAATCGCAAGACTAACAACCTGACCTGAACTCACTAAAAGAAATCAAGCAGAGGAAATGAAAGCTATGATGAAGAACAATGTATGGAAGACTTATGAATGTAAGCATTGTGAGATCCAAAACTAGAGGTTTGTCCCAGATGGAGGGAGAAGACTATGATGATTACTTGTTCTAGTAAACCGGACATACCTCTACATGATCCATTATATCGTCCACAATATCCATGGGTTGGAGTTCATATCAGATGAATGAAAATACTGTTCTCCAGAATAATTGAACAAAAAACATCTGTAGAACAACCTCAAGGCTTTGAGGTATATCAGGAAGAGACTCTTGTATGTAGATGGAAGAAGGTTTTGTATGGATTCAAACAACTTGGTGTGGAGCCTCCAATGCACAACAGAAGCTTGGTGAAAAATCTTCTATAACAAAGATATTGTATAAAAATGGTTACTCAAAACTCAAGGATGATGGATTGCCAATCCATGAAAAAGCTCTCATGATGACAGAAAAAGTACCACTTGGATATGTTCCAAGTTTGACCCTTGCCACGTTGTTATGAGCTAGCAGGAAACAAAAGAGCTGAATTCAACTATGATGATCAGAGCTATATGAAGCCTTCAGAAAACCAGTGTTCCAGAAAGACCAAAGTACATTGATATCAAGCATTACATTCTCTGTGATGAAGTCTAGAAAGGAGAAGTGGTTCACCAATATATATCTTCGCAGATGAGAAGATAAGCAGACATTTTGGTAAAACATTTGTTTAAGATGAAAGAGTTTGTGTACTCAAGATGGAGCTCATGGAGACGACTTACTTATTGAAAAAGGAAGAGATGATTCCCAGGTTGGGAGGGAGCACTGATGTGTTATTGATTTATGGAAAGTCATTTTTCAGTTCGAAAAATGGTCCAGGATGAGCATTTCCTTTCTAGTTCGGAAAGTGGTTTGAGATTTCTGATGGACATGCATTTTCTAGTTCAGAAAATGGTCCGGATTGAATGGTCATTTTCATAATGAAAATGGTTCTATGGATTGCTGATGTACCATAGACAACGATTCCCCTTGTGGTTAACATAGGGAATGGTCTAGGATAGTCTCTCTTATTAACGATCACTGTAAGTAGTGTTCAAGAAGACTAGTCTGCCTCATCGGACAGTCATTCTTTCGAAGCTCACGGTTGTGAGCACTTTCAAAGAATGGTTCGTTTTGGAGGTTGGTGCAGGACAATCATTTCCTTAGGAAATGGTTCGAACAGTCATTCCCTAGGGAAGATTCATTCTCTCCAGGTTGAACTTTGTTTAGTGCCGGAGGAATGGCCCAAATAGGCGAATGGTCCAATTTCAACAATCAGGGATAGGCATTCCCTAGGGAAGAATCATTCTCTCCAGGTTGCACTTTGTTTAGTGCTGGAGGAATGGCCCAGATAGGTGAATGGTCCAGGCTTAGAAATCGGGACAATTATTCTTCCTTCCTTGAGAAAAATAGTCTAGATAACTCATCGTTGATGTTTTCCTTTCTTAGGGAAGATGCTCTTCCAGATATCACAAATGTGAGTGGAAGAATGACCCAGATGATTCAGTTTATATATCATAACAATGTTTTCTGCGTAGGTTGATGATATGATTTTTATGGAGACTGTATGTCTCCAGACAATAGATGTATACTACTGTAGTGGATGTGTTCCACTGATCAAGTATTTGTGTGCTACTTGGTGTGGCAGTGTACCACTGGATTGTAGTTGTGTACTATTATGGATAGACACACTTGTGTTCTATTGAATGACATTGTTTCGATCGCCTTGAAGACTATCAGTAGTTTTGGAAATGATTATCAGCTAGATGGATGATCAATGGACAGAGATTCCCCAGACGAAAAATGGTCAAGGACATTTATTCTTCTAGGACATATGTCCAGATTAGAAGAATTGCTCTTATGTCACTCTGTGGAGTGAGTGACTTATCCAACATCATGTATGATTACTTAGATGGAGTATGGTTTTGGGAGATGATGCAGCTGATGACACTGATAGTGATAATGGTGTTCATGATCTAATCATGAGTTATTCTATATGACTATATTGATGCTACCGGGTAAATGGTATGTTTTTGCTGAAGTCCATTACCTTCAATACCTCCCTAGCTACAAGGGAGTGTTGATATTATAGTAGCTGCGGGAGGTATTTACCTCCACATGTAAACTCGACGAGAACAGAATATTCTAAGAAGAAAGAAGAAACCCCAATTAGTTGGCTAATAACCCTAGAAGACAAGTTGACTCAAGAGGATAATTTGTATTAGGTTATTAGCCTGCGAGAGAAGAAGTGAGTTAAAGGACATATTATATACTAAGTAAATAGGCACCCAGAATGAGAAGTCGACCCAGGTAGTTTGCCAATTTTAGTATAAATATAGGAGGCTAGTCTTCATTCTGGCAGGCATTCTCAGAATTGCAGAAGCAACACTTGTGCACACTGCAGTTGGCCAATTTGTGTGGAAGTTTCGAGGAGAGTTATCCTTGCAGCTAGTAGATTTCGGTTTTAGCCTGGACTCTCTCTTGGTTATGGTTTGGACTCTCTAATCAACTCTTGTTACTCTTGTTTGGTGCGTTATCCTTGGAGAGAGGTGCACTGTCTTATTTGGATATGTAGCCTAGGGTTTGCTTCCATAATGATTCTCTGTCAAGGTTAAGGTGCTTGGGGGTGGTTTTGACCTATGGTTGGGTGACAATAGTGATATTGTTTATGGTTAAACGAGCACATCCATCATATTCTAACAAGATGAACATGGTTGAATAAGTAAAAGAAAAAAAATTTGGTTTAAAGGATAAATAATTGGTAGAATTGCTCATTATTGATTCACCCCCCCTTAGTAATCCAACAGTTACATGTCACTTGGAGAATTTTGTAAGTGCAATTATGAATTATTGAATATGTAATAAAGAGATGTTTTTATTAGTTAATTAATTATCAAATATATAATCCACAAGGTGCAACTCAAGGGAAAATGTTAGGAGAATCCATTATCACCTTAATAACCTTTCCTTTGAACTTTAGGTTGGTTCTCCTCTGGCTCAAGGGGGTATCCCTCGTAGGATTACTTAAACCAAACAATGAGGCACAAGGTGAAGCTAAAAGTAGCCTTAGTAAAATGAAGTTTTGGGATTTTTAGGGTTTTAAAATAAGTGGTAGAAGGAGATAGAGATTAGTGACAAATTCAATTAGGGAAATGGAGTTAAGACCAATCAAATGGCTTATGAGGTCAAGAATAAACCCTACAAAGAATTAGGGTATTTCCTTCAAGGATTAGGTATTTAATATTAGAACCAAGAGGAAGCCTAACCCAATCAAGATCAACAATAAATATCAAGGTCCACAAGAAAATAACCTTCATGGAAAATCCTTCACGAACAAGACCAATTGTGCTTTGATGAATTTACTTAATATGAAAATTTAAAACCATAATCTTATATAAATAATTAATAAAGCTGATAAGTTTTTAAAAAAACACTTTTAATTTCTTCCTTTATAAAAATGACTTATTATTAATCAATCAACAATGAACAATGCTTATCACCGTTAAACTGATTATCAACAGGAAATTCTGCTTATCTGATTAAACTGTGTGTTATTAATCGTTGAACAGCTCCAAGGTATTGACCTTACCTATCATACCCTTTAATTTGTTATGAGTATCCGTCTTGACCTTCAATCTGTTGAAACTATGAGAAATAAAAACACATGGCGATTTACAATTCTCAGCGCTTCATGAATCCACTGTTGTTGATGATGATTCTATTCTAGTTTATTAGTTTGGTTTTGTGTAAGTTTGTTGACCTTCAATCTGTTTGAGAGAATGAGTTGATGATGATGATTCTATTCTAGTTTATTAGTTTGGTTTTGTGTAAGTTTGTTGACCTTCAATCTGTTTGAGAGAATGAGGAATAAAACTACATGGAGATTTACACTTCTCATGTATCCACTGTTGATGATGATTCTATTCTAGTTTTATTAATTTGGTTTTGTGTAAGTTTGGTAAGTAGCCAGAGAGTCCCCCACAAGATCCTCATGACTAGTATTTTGACATGCATATCCCTCCAGAACAATGTCTGTTGCCCGGGCTCCTATCTTTCTATCAACATAAACTGCCACAGAAACCACCAATGGACCAAAACAATGGAGAACCCTGGAAACCAACGATTCAATTTCATCTAGTTCCCTTGGATCATAGCCCACAATTTCAAAGCTGGCATAACTGAATCCAGCTTCAGGGGTCACATGAGCTGTGGAAAAAGAGGGGCCTTTCATCCCATTCATAGAATACCCACATGGCTCAAAATTATAGGCATCGATTTCAAAGCCTGAGATAACGTGGCCCAGTCCAGAWTTCGATGTCATCTCGGAGGAAGAGCTGTAGTTTTTCTTGTGGAAAACGGAGGCTTTTTCAGAATCTAATCGTGTCATGCAGATTTCTATGGTATAGGAAGGATCAGGACAAGAATAATGGTGGCAATTATCATGATCAGAGGCAGATGCATTATAAATATGCCAGCAATCGTTGTGACTATCTGAGCTTCCCTGCATTACGTAGGCCTCTGGGATCGATGATGGCAAAAAACGGTCTACGTATTTGTTTAGAAAACAAATTTCTTCATGAAAACTTCGGTGAGGAAAGAGTTGATCTTGAGGAAACATGAAACAACCGCGGGTATATCTCAAGTTCTTGGGTTTAATCGAAACTATGGACTCTGCGNACAAGAATAATGGTGGCAATTATCATGATCAGAGGCAGATGCATTATAAATATGCCAGCAATCGTTGTGACTATCTGAGCTTCCCTGCATTACGTAGGCCTCTGGGATCGATGATGGCAAAAAACGGTCTACGTATTTGTTTAGAAAACAAATTTCTTCATGAAAACTTCGGTGAGGAAAGAGTTGATCTTGAGGAAACATGAAACAACCGCGGGTATATCTCAAGTTCTTGGGTTTAATCGAAACTATGGACTCTGCGAATGAGATGAGCAGGGGAATCGCGCTCAACAGCTGTGTTTTCCCGCAAGTTTTGATGATGAATTTGTGTGGATAAATAATGAGGCTCGACTCGGAAAGTAGATAGAGGTCCATGTGTCTGTTTGATATATGAGAAATTATTCGGCATTTCGCGGCTTCCGCTATTTCGTCGAGCTGTGAGCGATTGAGAGTCCTTAACCCTACGTTTCCTGCATATTCGTTTGAAAAAAACTCGATTTCGAGCCTCTTTTCATAGCCTTCAAAGCGCCCTGGAGGGGGGCTCTTCGTTGCTCCGCGCGGTGACTTGCTGCGGCGGGGAGACGTGTCTATATCTGATTTTTGCGCTACGGGAGAAGGAGTAGCAGCCGGTGATCCTTTGACTGCGCTCTCGGGAAAGGGCAATGGAGGAGTCCCTGTCATTGCTGCCTTAAATTCTTTAATTTGATTCAAGAACTTCTATCCGTTGCTGATTCAAGAACTTCTATCCGTTGCTGATTCAACCGGATCCAGCTGAGGAGAATGAGGTTGTATTGTCTATGCGCTTGTTAATTTATATATAATTGGGAGACGTGCACATGAAAAGGTGCGTTTTTCACTTGGAGATGGTAATAATTGCTCATAAACTAGCACAGCCACATAATTGTGGCTGATCAACGCCGAAAGATTGATAAGATGAAAAGAATCCTTAAAAGAATATATTCAATTTTATTATTGATTAACAAATAAACTGTTGAGCTTCATTTATCTGGTGTTAATATTTTAATTTCTGTTAATCACTTAAGTGGCAATCAATCAGCTATCAAAGTAATTTTTAAATATGATTAGGTAAATGTAAAAAAGTAAACACATAAACGGAAGTTAATGATTGAAATCACAGCCATTAATTTTGTGTGACTACTAAGAATATTCCAGCCATATTTAATCCTGTACATAAAAAACTTATTAAGCACTAAACCCCAATTAAATCTGCCCATTATCAATAGGTGTTCGGCGTAATTATAATCAAAATTTTGATTAATTAAAAAACTTAATATTTTAAAGAAATAATTTCATTCTCAAGTTGAATTTGTAATTTTTTAAATATTTATTAACAAGTAATAATGTAAATTTAAATTTCTATTACATTTATAAGTTATATAAATTTTATAATCTTTTTATTATAATGTTTTTAAATTTATTTACATTATTATATTTGTCAAAACTATAAGTAAATATAAATATAAATTTAAAATAACAATAACTAATTTCATAAAAAAACTAATATTTACTATAGTTCTTAATTTAGATATTATAATTATCGTAGATATCTCTGAAATAAATGTAATTTTAAAAACTCACCATAAAAATGAGAAATTGAGACAATATTAAATACATATTGAATGTAATAACTAGCACAGCCGCAAAGTGGCTAGTGTTGTGGGTGGTGAACACCGAAAGTTAGTCTAGTGAATTAAAACTCATAGACAACTAAAACACACATAGAGTTGAGGAAATCCAAAAGTTAATCTTAAATGTGGTAATTCCAAAGGTTAATCAGTTAAACATGTCAATCATGTGGTGGTACTGTAATTTCTTAATATGATTAGGTAAATGTTAAAAAGTAAACATGCATTCAAAAATACAAGGAAGTTATGAAGATTAAATCACATTCATTGATTTGGGAGGACGACTAAGAATATTCCAGCGTTTTCAATTGTTAGCCATCAGATTAAAATTTTAGATTAAAAGGTGATTAATTGTGCCCATCTCCAATAGGTATAATTTTTCCCAATTCAATTGATAGATGTGAGAGTTACATTTGTTTAAAATAAAAGGAGAATCGTCCGAAGAACATGTTGAGGAAAACAATTCTACAATCCAACCCAATCGTCTTAATAACATGTTTGCATATTTCGTAAAAGGATGAAAACAAAATTGAAAATCCTCTCGTGACAGCATTCCATTCTTAACTAATAATTCTTCCATAGCTTGAAGAAAAACAGATTTTTATAACAACAATTTCAAAGGTCATGCCAACAAACGTTCGAGCGCCATTGGCTAGCACCATTTCGACCAACTTCATGCTTTGCCTTTATTTTCTACACCTGTCTTTGGTTGCAGGAGCATTATATCCACTTCATGGGGGACTGGCCACATGGTTGCAGCAGCATTATATCCGCGTTCTGATTTGAGGGGGCTGCCCACTTCATGCTTTGCCTTCATTTTCACTTTTAGTTGCAGCAGCATTGTCGCAACACACTGCAAAAAAAATTGAGCAAGATAATAGATAGTCCAAGAAGATAAAGAATCATGAAAACCCCAAAATTTTCATTCTTTCCAATTCTACCCATTCCAAATACTGATGACTCATCACAAATTCTACTTCTTCCGAGGTGAAAGTGATGACAGATATTTCACAAACAAGTCGAACAATAACAAAAGCTCTCCAAACTTACCATTTAAGACATCAGAAATAAGACTATTCAAACTCGTTACAAGAATGATTGACCCAATGAAAACTTGAGTATGAGAAGCTACTTTCTGGCTTTGAGGGCTGGCCACTTCATGAGTGTGAGGAGCAACTTTCTCGAGTCTGAGGAGCAACTTTCTCGCTTGATATAAATAAGTATAGTGCGCTTTGCTTAGTACAGAAGCATCCCAAGCTTCACACGTTTAGTGCCTCTGCCACCTTTCATGTGCCCAACTTCATCACACAAAGTGTGTTGAGTATAAACTTGTGTTAGTTATCAACATTGTATGTTGACATGGCATTGGAATAAGATATGAGTACAATGGAGTAGTGGTGGCTAATGCTTAAGATGTTGATTATTAGCTTTAAGGAAGAGATTATTGTTTTCACTTTTAACATTATTCTTCTGAAGAAATTATTGTTTTCACTTCTAACATTACTCTTCACTGGTACATTACTCTTCCATTTTTAATAGAGAAAACCTTTGTACTTTCAAGGGATGAGTAGGAGTTGTGCTTAGTGAATTACTGTAGGGAGGACGAAGACTATTTCTTTTGTTTGTGCATTGATCACCATATCTACTTCCACAGTCCTCTAAATCACTTCCAATCATGTACTCGGTCACTACATTCTAACTTGTGCTCAAATATCCTCCTTGAGGCCACTAATGAAACATTATTTATAGAAATAATTTGTTAAGTTCTTTGTACATATGGATATTTGCTCAAAGGATACCATAAATTTGATGATTGACATTGTTTGGTGTAACTTGGTAAGCCACCCCAAATAGTGAGTATCTCTCTTAAAACATGCATGGATAGCTTTAACAAATTGACTCCGATCAATGTAGCCAGCATAGGTTTTTCATGCCATTCCCACCATTTTCATCATTCTAGATCTAGATATAGGATCCACACCCTGAGTTTCATCATGCCATTAGTAATTACCTAGAGGGAAAAGTAATGTTCCATATAGGTGACCCGTCGAGATGGGATAGAACAATCAAACTTGTTTAGTTCCATCTTAAAAGAACAATGTTGTTTGATAGGCATTTTGGACAAGTTTTGGTTAAGTTTTGGGATCTGCACCATGATAAGTCAAAGAATAAGAGGTGGTTACAATATGGGCCAGAGCGCGCAATGAGAGCAGACTTTAAGGAGTCAAAGCGTGAGATAGGAAGAACTGCAACGGAGCGACGCATAAAAGGCAGAAAATGGTTATAGCGTTGGGTTTTGGGACATTTTGCTACATTGTAACAATATTAGCCCTATCTTGATGTATAAATATGTAAAGGGATTTTGGGTAGAAAGGTTCGAAGGGTTCGAGTGGTGGATGAATGAGGAGCGAGATGAGTTTTTGGCTAAATGTTAGGATGTTATGATTGAGGTTTTGGAGAGTAGGCTCACACTGCAACAAAACATCTAGGTAGATTTGGGTAATGTTATTGTTTCTTATTTTGTAGCACAGTGCACAGATCTAAGAATATTATCAATGACTAATATAAGAAGACAACCATTGTGGATGTAGCCCAAGTTGGGTGAACCATGTTTAAACTGTGTGTCATGATGTGTTGGTTTTGCATGTTATGATGTTTATTGTAACTGAGCAATGATGATATATGTTTAAGTATGTTGAATGTGTTATTCGTATATGATGTTATAATGTCACGCACTGATGTAACTGAGGAATGAATGTATGTCAAGTAAAGTAATTTTGCACACATGGTGTGTCGCATGATAAGTTACTGTTAATTAATGGAAACTACACACATGAGTAGATGTTTAGTAAAAACATGTTGAATGCCTCCCTTCCCCTCATCATTGTAGAACCTTAGTTCTTGCAACCCCTCTAGAAGCCTCGGGTGAGACTTCACTTACTTGCAGGTGATGTCGAAAGGGCCAATGTCTAAAGGTTGTTGTTGTATTGATGATTAACCCCAGGTCTTCCCACTGTGTGCCAATAAATGGTTATGTTACTAGGACTGAGAAGTGTAATTGAGGGGATTGTTTTGGAGGTCGAATAGGGAAGATATCACTGAATGGATAGAGAGGAAGCAATAAGAATTTTCCAGAGAACAGAATAGGAACCCACGACTTAGAGAACAATGGTTGCAAAGGTATGTGTTCATAGATCTTCATGAAATATTCTTTGGTGAATTTTCGATAATTTTGACTAAATGACCTTAGAAAGGTTAGTGGAGAATGTTGGAAGATATCGAGCTCAAGCTCCGAGAAATTGAACCGCTAAATTGATCAGACAGTTGAATGCATTAACTAATAATGTTTCTTGCATAGTTTATTTTTGGTTGAATAATATACTAGGGGGTTACATTATAGAGTTTGCAATAGATTGTACCCGGTCTTATAATGTCACAGAAAGGGAATTTTTCAAGGGTCTATGCGAAATATATATGAACGCACAGTCTACCTGGATAAAATTTTTATTTTGTGACTAGAATGTTATGAATGTGGAGTTTGATTACTAAGCGCCTTCACGCACATAGGGGGACTAGGGGATGACCAAAGGATGGTCTTAAAGTGGAAAGGACGAGTAATAAATAGATGGAATGAAGATGCCAAGAGAAGAATACAATGACTGATACAGAGAGATTGGAGTATTGTTCTCTGGGAAAAGGTTTTGATATAGTAAGAAGGAGATTGTGGCTGAGAGAGAAGAGAAACATAGAGTGTTTGAGAAAAGTGACCCCTGCGCAGTACATTAGATCACATTGTACAGAGAAATGAAAGAGAAATATAGATATCCTCAGTACAGTCCAGTAGAAGAAGGAATTCCATCTCAGATTAGAATATGTGTCAAACCCACAACCTCGTGTGCATCAGCCAAATATGAAGCAAAAACCAGAACTTTGTCAAGAGAAATTATGGTTAGTGGAGGAATTCAGAACAATAGTTAGAATAGTATGAGTAGCATAGCGAACCAAAGTTGGCCAACATCACCGAAGGTAAGTACTACACATAATACAATGGCAGGAATAGATCATACATTAAGAATTCCTAAATTCCAGGGATCGGGGTCAAAAGACCCAAAGCAACATTTGTTTGTATGCCACACGATATTGACTGCGAAGAATTTCTAGGACGAGGCAACCGAGATTGTAGAATTATCCACGACATTTAGAGGCCACACATTGTTATGGTACAAGAAATATCAGACTACTACGTCGAAAGTAATGTCAAGGACTTTGGAAGAGATTGGATAAGCGTTGTTAAAGGAATTTTGGAAGCTGAAATTTGAGTCATAGTATATCATAGAGATGAAATAAATTAAGAAAGTACATAATGAGACAGTTTGGTATTATGATCAAATATTTAAAGATGTGATGGGTAGATTAACATTTCAAATTCTTTATGAACAATATCGAGAATGGTTTATTGCAGGGTCATTTCCGCACATTCGCTATCCGTTGACACAACAGAAGGTCACATCATAGCCATAAGCATTAGAAATTGCGACGAAGTTGGAAGCATATCTTGTAGGAGATGGCACGAGAATGACACAGGTACAGTCACAGTTGGCTGCATTGATGATTCAGTGTTCAGAAATAACGAAGGAAAAGGAAACGTGTGAACAAGTTTAGTCTATTAAATGTAAGATAGAAGGCCATCGTAAGGAAGAATTCCCAGCATTTGGGCAGTATATGGCCATAGGATCATTAAACCCTTTTGGAAAGAGGAGTAGGGTATTGTGAAATATGCAAGGCATGGGGACATCATCCAACTACTTGTCCGTTATTGCAGAATTACCAAAGCTTGCCTAGGAATGTTTTTTGTATTTTTTTCTATTCTATAGGACACAATGAAAATGATTTTCATGCATTTGAATTAATGAGAGATCACACCTTAGATGCATAAAAAATCCAAGAATAAAATGTCACAACAAAAGGAGAGGTTCCACAGTATAATACTCTGATACGATTTAACCATTCTGGACAAGGACGATTCGGGAAAGGTCGAGGACGAGGTGGATTTGGAAGAGGAGGTAGATGTCGAGCTATTTATATGCTAATGAATTCCACATAAATTATCAACCTAAGGAGTTCGTAATCTTACAAGGTGCAAGCACAATATATGCAGGTTGAAAGCAAGCTACCCTAATCTAATGATTGAAAAAGAAACACACGACTAAAATTGAATTGCATAAAATAAACGAAAGCATGAAATTTCATAAATTACACCTAATTTATAAAGCATGAAATTAAATTGCATGACATAAATGAAAGCGTGAAATTTCATAAAATTACACCTGATTGAGAAAGCATGAAATTAAATTGCATGAGATAAACGAAAGCGTGAAATTGCATAAATTAATCTTGGTTGAGAAAGCATGAGATTAGACAAAGGAAAGATCATCTACAACATAAATAACAAATAACAAATGACAAACATATGTGAGCTCACATAAAATCTATATTAACAACTCAAAATAAGAAATCTATTATGGAGAAATCAATCTAAAACTCTATTACAACATGATGAAATCCATGACTAACTCATTATCGCAAGAGCAAAGACTAACTACGTTCTTCTCTACTTTCTCTCTTCCTCTCATCCTCTCCTCCTCCTAAAATGAGGAGAGAGCCCTCTTATTTATATATGAGTGCTTTGAAAAGAAGATAAGAAAATCATAATTACAATTCCACTTTTCTCTCAACCAATTTTCTATATTTACAAAATACTTATCCTCTCCATTTTTCTCTCAACCAATTTGCTATAATTACACAAATTCTCTCATGATATTCCTCCTTGAAATTAGCTTGAATTATCTCCTTCCAATTGTGAAAAGATGGAGAAAACATTCAATAAAATTTTGAATACTCCTTGGTTGAAAGCTTCAAATATCCCTACATTACAAAGCTCACACAAATCTTTGAGATATATATGAAAAACATGTCAATTTTCTAATATTTAGTCACAAATTCTCTTTTAATACTAAAATAAATAATTTGGAAAATAATAAGGCTAAACCCATATTTAATTATGAAAATGGTATTAAGGAATGTTTTATGGAGTGGTTGAATATGGATAAATGTGAAGAATGGTGAAGGGAAAGAGGATGAAAATGTGATAATTCTGAAACTCAACATACCCCCCAAATGAACTTGTTGCATGTCATCATGCAACCTTGCATAAAAAGTTTCTTCTCAATTTTTGCTTTGCATGATTATATATATATATATATATATATATATATATAAACAATAAAGAGAAGAGGATGAAAATGCCCCCTCCCCCCAAACTGATCTGGTTGCATATCCTCATGCAACCTTGCATCGTTATTATTTGGGACTTTTAGCTTATGTAATGAAATCATTCCATGATCTGAAATACATGAGTGGCAGTGTGTTTCTTATGGTTGGTTCTTGTGTGACAACCATGAATATAACAAATGTTGGTTCTTGTGTTAACAACATTACTTGTGTTTTTGCTGCAATACATAAGATTTGAAAGAATACATGCATTGGAAATGATGAACCATCAATGTACATTAGAAAACCTTTTCTTCATGTTATGAATCGTGCCAAAATATAGCAATATCTGGAATCAAGGTGCAACAAGGTGTAGTTTGGAAGAGACATGTTAATCAATGGTAAGTGATATGAA
>ML795733.1:456854-478152 GCA_009831015.1 Picea engelmannii | reverse complement strand
ATATATATATATATTAAAAAATCTATCAAGGTCCATTGTTTATCCTTGATCACCCACAAGTCGACTTATTGTTTTTCCATAATAACACTTATAATTACATAATGGTTTAAACAAGGGTGTTACATAATTATAGACTGGGGGAAGCACAGGTGTTACATAGGGTATCATCAGATAAATATTGTGTGGGAATACATGTATAAAACTACTTTTGTGATGGAGTGGGGAAGTTATCAATACAAAGTGATGCCCTTTGGATTGAATCATGCACCAACGGTTTTTTGAAGAGTTGTAGTGGAAACTTTTAATGAATTTATTCATTAATTACTTGAAGTGTACTTGTATCATTGGAATTTCTTCATTTTACTGAAAGATCACATAGAAGTACTTAGGTTAATTTTGGATAGGTGTAGGAAATGTCATATTTTGTTGAATTTGAAGAAATGTACTCTTTGTGCACCTTTTGGAATTTTATTGGGCTGTGTGGTCTACAACCATGGCTTATTAGTGGATCTTGCAAAGATTGTAGTTATTTCAGATTTACAACCACCTACATCAGTCAGAAAGTTGAGAAAGGTCACACAGGATAGTACAAAAAGTTCATTGATGGATATGTGCATATTACAACACCTATGGAGAATTTGTTGAAGATGTGAAGATTACAACACTTAAGTGCAGTTCTGTCAATTGAAATTGTTTTGACTTTTGATTTCCTTCTACACTGAAAAATAGTTCACCCCTTTCTTGTTTACCCAAATGGGTTTCTAGGAAAATTGAAGTTGTTGGACCTGATGTTGGTGATATTTCCTCTGAACAACAAACTTGAATTTAAAACCAACATGCCAGTGCTACATTGATGACTCATGTACCTGAAACTTTTGATCATGTTACCTACTCGTATGACAAAGGTAAACCTGAATGGGATCAAGCTATGTAAAAATAATTGGATTCATAGTCAAAGAACCACAATTGGGAATTACTTCCTATACCACAATGAAATAACATTGTGAAGTGTCAATGGGTCTATAAGACCAAATTTACCTCTAAGGTGTTTTTGAGCATCATAAATCATGCTTTTTGGTGAAGGGATTTTCTCAACAAGGCATCAACTACACCGAGAATGTTTCCACTATTGTAAAGATGAAATCCGTTTGACTGACTCTTTCCCTTGCTTCTCAATTTGAATGGAAGAATCATTAAATGGATGTGAAGAATGATTTTATTCATGGACATCTATCTAAAGAAAATTTCATGGAAGAACCTCTTGGTTTTGTGATAGATTCCAACCTAGTTTTTTGACTCAAGAAGTCTATTTATGGTTTGAAGAAATCTCCTAGATCTTGGTATGCTAAGATCGATAGTTTCTTTCTTTGACTTGGTTTGAAATGTTGTGAATTTGATCACATCTTATATGTACTCCATATGGATGGAAACACTTTTTTTGTTGTTGTATACATTGATGCCATTGTCATCACTGGTAATAAGACTAATATCATTCTTGGATTGAAGAAACAACTTGATAACTCCTTTGACATGATAGATCTTGTTATTTTACATTATTTTTTGGGTCTTCAAGTATTACGATTGTGTGATGGTTTTTTCATTTCTCAATCTAAATATGTAATGGATATTTTGACACCTTTTTAGATGGTATATTGTAATCCCTATGCTACTCCTTTCCAATATAGAGTAAAGCTCACATAAACCTACCAAAATCCCAAAGTCGATGCTACTCTTTATCGACCAATGGTAAATGGTATTATTTATCTTACTCATAATCATCCTAACAGTTTCTTTGTTGTTACTGTTTTTTCTCGATTTATGCAAGACCCCAGAAAAAGACACTAGAAAATAGTCAAACTAATTGTCCATTATCTCAAGGGTACCACTCATTTTGGTATCAAGTATTGTCAAATTTCAGATTCGTTGGTCATGTTCACCGAATCTAACTGGGTTGATGACAATGATTATTAGAACTCCACTTTTGTCTATGTGTTTCACTTCAACACTAGACCACTGGCTTGGTCATGAAAGAAACAAAAGTTAGTCTCCTTGTCGAATATAGAAGCATACTATTGTGGTGTCATTCATGTAGGTACAAACAAAGTCAAGATTCACCAACTTATGGGTCAAATTCGCTTTCATGTTCATGCCTCGACTACAATCTACTATGACAATCAGAGTTCCATTCAAGTTTCTACCAATCCTAGTTCCCATTGTAAGATGAAGCATGTTGAGTTCCATGCTCACTAATTGAGATAGTTGGTTCATGAGAACATTGTCTCTCTTTTATATTGTAGAACATATGATCATGTAGCTGATCTCTTCACTAAATCATTATCTGAAGCTAGATTTATCAAGCTTCTTATGATTCTTGTTTCTTATGTAGTTGCAATTATGGGGGGATGTCCTACTAAGGTAATTTCACCTCTTGAATATCCAGAGCCATGTGTTGATGGGGAGTATCAGAAAATCAAGTTCTGATGGTTCATCACACTTCTCTTGAAATCAGTTGATCGAGTGGTTGACCTACATTTAAAAATATTCAGTTGAGTGATCAACCAGATATATACATTTGTATGTTGACTTGTCAACAAGAATTTTGGTTGGAAAGTCAACCAACAGTTGAATACAGTTGGTCGATGGATTGACCATCGAGGAATCGACTGCAAGTTGGATATATGGATGGTTGGTTCAAGAATATTTTTCAATCCGACTAGATAGTGTGAATTTGACAAAGTCAAATATAACAATCGATGGTTATATGTGGAAAATATCCTCCTCATTTCAAGGCAGTTGGTTAGATATTGAAGTTATAAATAACAAACCTGATGGGTCATTATCATCATGGTGATATAGGTGTTGTGTACAATATATCCAATATGCATTGTGATGTTCTAATCACAATGCAATGTTCTCAAGTATTGTAATGGTGTCTTTAGACACCACCTTTTGTCTTCGAGAAATTATTTTCTCTTCGATTATGTACAATTCTATTTTTTTTTTCGTTTCAGGTTACACCTAATCCCCAACAACTTCATATCATCATTTAATGTATTCAAAAATTTCAATCAACATACACAATCTTGGGAAACCTCATTACAGTGCTTTCTCAACTTACCCACAATTGTGGGGCCATCATAGGAGCATAATAACATATAGAATGGAGGATGACCCTCTTATGAAAACTTTAGAAAGATTCCAAGACCTTTACAAGTAATTTAAAAAGGCATCATATATCTCATTTGAAATATTTTTTTTTTAGATAAAATGGGTTTTTCACATAATTTATTTTCACTTTGTGTTGTGGGAGATAATGTCAATTGAAGCACCAAAGGTATTTACCATAGCAAGGTTGTAAATACCTTGAATTTCACCATATTTTTTCTCACTACATAGGCTAAAATATAACAAGTTTAATATATCAATGGGAATATCTCTTTGATATCTCAAATGAGTCTTTGATGGAATTTGATTCCATCACCTATAGTAAAATTTATGAATGAATTGTTAAAAATATCAACTTCCCCCAAAATCATGATTTTTCCATATGAATTTTTAATTTTGTGATTTAATAAATCCTATTGTAATTTATTTTAATTTACCCCATAGATTATAATAAATATCTAATATTTTAATTTCCAAGTCTATTATATCATGCACAAACAAAAGTTTACAAGTTAGCCACATAAAACCCTTATTTTCATTTGCAATTGACAAATTGTAAGCATGTTGGTATTGTTGTATTACTGAGAGGGGGGGTGAATCAGTAATAGAGAAATTTAATCATTTTTAACCATATAATCCAAGTGTTATATCAATGAAGCATTATAATCCAATAAATGCATCTAGTAAATAAGCAATGAAAAAATGAACAATCATACACATACACAGTACACCAGTGTTTTACGTGGAAACCCAAATCGGGAGAAACCCACAGAATGATTTTCCTTATATGTCTTGAGGAATTACATTCATTGGAAGCACCAACTTCCTTTGTTTTCCAGATAACTGGAAGGAGGCTCCAACCCCCTAGTTTCTCAGGCTACAACCTGAAGGAAGCTACAACTCCCCAATTCTCTGGCTAAAACCAGAAGGAGGTTACAACCCCCTATGTTCTCTAACTACAACCACCTATCCTTGCCCCGTCCATTGGCCTTAAAGTAGAATTAGAATGATGGAACCATGGTCACACTCTCACTATGAGATATACCACTATAAACCTGTACCATTAAATCTGAACCATGCATAAACCATGCATCAACCTGTACCTCAACCTGTACCATAAACAAGTGCATCAACCATGCACCAACCTGTACCAAACAACCTATAATCAACCTGTACCAATCAACTTGTAATCAAACTGTACTAGAAACAAATGCATCCAACCATGTACCAAGTATGTACCAATCATTTGTGTCAACTACTCATCAACTATGACTCATCAATATGTACCAACATCATCAACTATGCACGTCATGTATGTGCCAACTCATCAACTACTTGTCTCAACCATGTACTTAACATGTACCTCAACCAAAAGCCCTCATCAATTTCATCATCCAAATATGATTTGTATCTATGTAATAGACCTGGTGTATATGATCACATTCCTGCAAACCTTCCTTAACTTTAACAACAAGAGACTAGCATTTTCATCAAACTTTTCTTTAGTCTCACATGCCTAGTTTTGGATTAGTCAACAACCCTAACTTGAAGTAATCATAACTTTGTACCTGTAATGTATAAAGATCTAAAACTGATACACAATGTTCTTCAGTGTATTTATGTAATTCCTCCAAGTGTCACTACTTGGAACCTCTCAGAAAAGGCATTATAGAAAAAATGGCATACCTTTCTGAATTTTGGCTTATTTTAGAGAGAGACCTTGTAGAGCGTGCCCCGCAAGGAATATTTGTTTAAATGATCTGAAACTATTACACATAATACTAAAGATTGTAACCTAACAAACACATTTTGTTTCACTGAATTTGTATCTTTTATGAAGAAGTTATGACGTTTTTACCCTTGGACCTCACCTTTACTTCACTGTGGGCTCTTTGTCCTTCCATCAACTTGGCTCGATCCTTAGTTACCTGGCTTTATGGGATTTTTCTTACAATAATATGGAGAAGTTTGTTCAGGAAATATAGAGGGAATAGTTTTTCTATCATGTTTTATTGTTTTTCAGGTTTCAGCGTGGGAAAAATATTGCCAGTCTCAACCTCGGTGTGGGCAGTGAAACTTCAATCTAGAAACAAAGGTGTGGGCAGTGAAACTTCGATCAATCGCAAGCTTGTGATTTTTTTTTATTTTACATTAAATAAAAACACAACTATAGTTTTTTTAAGTTTTGTTTTGGGTTTATTTATTTATTATTAGTTGTATCACTAGTTTAAAAACAAAGATTGGAAATTTTAAGAAAAAAAACAGATGATTTTTTTTAGCAAATGGGGATCCCAACTCTAAAATGAAAGCAATTTGTTTTTTTTACATGTTATTTTTCCTTAAAACATTAGAGACATCCTACTTTCTGATCCTCGAGATAGCATGAAGCACAGAGGAGAGCATACTTATTCATACTTATTCAAAACTTAATGCAAAAAACTAAAAATAACATCCTACTTACTCTATGCTAATTGGAAGTTAGAAATTAATTAAGTATAAGCAAATTTCCAATTTAACCATTTGCGTAATAGGAGCATGAATATATTCACGGGCAATTTTGAAAATTGAAAATTAAAATGTACAGAAGTATGAGAAATCAATTGCGGTAAATGCTATATAGAGAAATAAGGAAAAAAACATTGAACTGTCCCGATACTTGCTTGAAACCACCATTCAATGAGGCTTTCATATGTGTGATTTACGTTTTGATTCAACTTACTTGCATTCTCTTGTTGTTCCTCCTTGATCTCTTGTTCGAATAGTTGTTCCTCATTTGATTCTTCGAGTGTCGATTATTCTTTTTCTTCAGGAGGAGTGGCTAAGTCTTTGATTGCTGTCAAGATCTCATCTTCTTGAGAAGATGAGATCCTCGATTTTTCTAGGATCTGAGAGAGTTGTTCCAAGGTTATATTCATTCTAAAATCATCTTAGTGGTATTCAAATCATATACTACAAATTCAAAATTGATACAAATAAGTACGAGACATTACGAAACAATACTAGTACACAATTAGGGTAAAATCATAGATAAACAGGTACAAAATCAAAAGCAAACTCGTATGAAAGCAGAAATTGATTCATAATGAAAGAAATAAAACTTGCATAAAAGAAATCACTCTTGTAGTAAAATAAGCACACTGGCAGGAAAATAAATTGCGGGAAATTTAACACACTGTGTAGGAAAGAAAGCACGCTTGCAGAAAGTAAATTGCAGGAAAGTAAACAAACTAAGAAAAGTAAACAAACTAAGAATAGTAAGCAAATTTGCAGAAAAATTAAACACTCTTGTGGAAAGGAAACAACAAGGCTTTGGAGTGACCCATTAAAATGGATGTGCATGTTCTTACCTCTCGTCTTAAGGTTTTTCCTCCCCCTTGTTGTGTAATTAAAGGAAACTTACCTACCTAAGCTCTAATCCCTTTAACACCTCCCCGACAACGGTGCAAAAATCTCGAGCTATTTATATGCTAATGAATTTGACATAAATTATCAACCGAGGGAGTTCGTAATCTTACAAGGTGCAAGCAAAATATATGCAGGATGAAAGCAAGCTACCCTAATCTAATGATTGAAAAATAAACACACGACTGAAATTGAATTGCATAAAATAAACGAAAGCATGAAATTGCATAAATTAGACCTGATTGAGAAAGCATGAAATTAAATTGCATGACATAAATGAAAGCGTGAAATTGCATAAAATTACACCTAATTGAGAAAGCATGAAATTAAATTGCATGACATAAACAAAAGCGCGAAATTGCATAAATTAATCTTGGTTGAGAAAGCATGAGATTAAACAAAGGAAAGATCGTTTATAACATAAATAACAAATGACAAATATATGTGAGATCACATAAAATCTATATTAACAACTCAAAATAAGAAATCTATTATGGAGAAATCAATATAAAATTCTATTACAACATGATGAAATCCATGACTAACTCATTATCTCAAGAGAAAAGACTAACTATGTTCTTCTCTACTTTCTCTCTTCCTCTCCTCCTCTCCTCCTCCTAAAATGAGGAGAGAGCCCTCTTATTTATACATGAGTGCTTTGAAAAGAAGATAAGCAACTCATAATTACAATTCCACTTTTCTCTCAACCAATTTTCTATATTTACAAAATACTTATCCTCTCCACATTTCTCTCGACTAATTTGCTATAATTACACAAATTCTCTCATGATATTCCTCCTTGAAATTAGCTTGAATTATCTCCTTCCAATTGTGAAAAGATGGAGAAAAAATTCGATAAAATTTTGAATACTCCTTGGTTGAAAGCTTCAAATATCCCTACATTACAAAGCTCACACAAATCTTTGATATATATATGAAAAATATGTCAATTTTCTAATATTTAATAAAAAATTCTCTTTTAATGCTAAAATAAATGATTTGGAAAATAATAAGGCTAAGTCCATATTTAATTATGAAAATGGTATTAATGAATGGTTTATGGAGTGGTTGAATATGGATAAATGTGAATAATGGTGAAGGGAAAGAAGATGAAAATGCAATAATTCTGAGACTCAACAGTAGAGGAACGATCATTTGTTATAATTGCAATCAATTGAGACATTTAGCAAGATACTGCCTGAATCCTTGCTTGACGTACACTCATTACAGAGCATTGGACCGTACGATAGAATATTGTCCTTGACGAATAGAGAAATGGTAGAAAAGAGGGAATCAAAATTAAAAAAAGAGCTAGAACCAAAACCTATAGATGATAGCAACCGAGGAGCGTGACAATCAACCCAAAGCAGCGGCTGAGAAGCATGACGATCAACCCAAAGCAACATTTATTATGCATGGTAGAAAGAGAACTGAAGTAGATGCAATAAAGAAAGGAAATGGGTTCAAGCAATGAATAAGGAAATAAGCTAAGCCTACGCCAACATTTAATCCATAGAAATAGAAAGAGACATATCACCAAGCCAGGAAGGAAATACTAGGACCAGGCGGAATAGCATCAACATCAAAGATGCCACCACTATACAATATGTCGTTAGTTTATGATCACACCATTCCAAAAAGGCCAGTTGGAAAGGTAAATAATTTGAAATATTTTCTAAAGAGTTGTTTAGATTTGATGAAGGACAAAACAACGGTGAACACATTCCACGGGATGATCGATCAGTGCACCCAAGACAGAGAAATACTTACGACATAGAGAGTAGTGAACCAAGAATGGCGCAAGAAGAGGACAAATGGATAATTTAGATTGAGTACACAGATAGGAGAGTATGGCATGGATAATGTCATATTGGACTTAGGATCGGATGTAAATTTTCTTCCAAGTCAAATGTGGGAAATGATGGGGAAACCGAAGTTGGTTTGGTCAATTGTTCAGTTGATATTGGAAAACCAACATAAGATAATACTGATTGGGAGACTGGTAGGAGTACCTGTTAACATAGATGGAGTGCACAATGTCGCTGACTTTGAGATCATTGAGATTGTGGATAACAGTCAACTGTATGCAACATTGCTTGGACTAGATTGGGATTTTGACAACTAGGACATTAATAACTTGAAGAAGAGAGAAATGATCTTTGGATAAGATTTTTGGATACAGTTTTCAATAAAATCCTAAGTATGGAGGATATGTGTAGTAGTAGAAGAAAGAAGACAATGAAAGAGTGTGGTGTGTAGTAAAGGAACATTTAGGCTTGATAGTGCATAGTAAAATCATACTTAATAGAGAATAAAGTAGGAGAATAAAGAAGAGAATAAATCAGGAAGATAAAGCGAGTGAAAAGGAAGGACAACAGTTCAGCATGCAAAAGCATAAAGACATGCAAAAGTAGGAAGAACAACAGTCGAGAAGGAAAAAGCAACATGCATATGAAAAAGTAGGAAAAGCATGCATGAACAAGTCAACATGAGTTGTAATGAGTTAGAATGAGTTGTAATTAGGTTTTGGGAATAAGCAAGTAGGGTTTTGAGCCTTAGAATCCATGTATAAATATGTAATGGGTCGGGTAGAATAGGTTGTTTTTGTTGTTGGGGTTCGTTCTCTATGAGAGTGAAAGAATAGACTGAGAATTAAAGGGTTTATGTATGATTGTTAGGAATAAGTTGCAGAGAGAGGCTTGCACTGTAGAGCAGCTAGGAAATATGGAGGAAGAGATAGCATGATATCTCTATTGTAAGCATAGTGCGCAAGCCTGAGACGATTACAAAAAGAATAATAAAGAGGCCAAGCATTGTGGGCGTAGCCCAAATTTGGGTAAACCACGTTAATTACTGTGTCTACTTGTTTCTTTATGTGATTGATCATGGATGTTCTCTTATGCATGTTATACTAGATCTGTTTATTATATGATCATTGTGCAGTAATTATGAATATTACAACAATTGGTTTATGTTGCAATCTGTAGTATAATGGTACTATATAACTAAATTCACCAAGTAATCAAGGAATTAGATAAGTAAGAATGAATAAGATGATCTCCTCCCATCCCATCACTACTACAGAAACTTGGTTCTTTCAGCCCCAATAGATGCCTCAGGTGAGACTTCACTTACATGCAGGTGATGCTAAAAGGGTCGGTATCTGAAGGGTTTTGTTGGTTAAGATAACTTGAACCTAGGGTCTTACAATTGCATGCCAACAAATGGTTTCATTGTCGGGACCCAGAATCTGTGATTGAGGGAATGTTTTGGAGGCCAACTAAGAAAGAGATCTCAGAATGTCTAGTAGGGAAGGAATGAGAATTTGCTCAAAAATAGAATAGAAACCCTTGAATGAGTGATGACCAATGGATGCAAAGGTATGTGTACATAGAGTTGCATGATATTTTATTTGGCGAATTTCAGATTATTTTAATTGAGTGGTTAGAAATATTAGCGGAGAATACTAGAAGGTACCAAACCACAGTACCGATAAATTGGACTCCTAAGTTAGTAAGCCAATTGAATTATGTAAGTAATAAGACTTATCATGAAATTGATTTCTGGTTGGACAGTATATTGGGAGGTTATATTATAGAAATTGCAGTGGTTTGTACCTAGTCATACAATGTTGCAGAGAGGGATTTATTCATAGGTACACGCGGAAGGTTCATGAAATCATTGGGTAGTTGGATAAAAATGTTGTTGTGTAACAAGTGTGTGATGGAAATCGAGTTTGATTGCTAAGGGGATTCACACACATAGGGGAATCCAGGTATGAAAAGAGGATCTTCTAAAGGTAGGAAAGAAAGAAGGAAGAAGTAAAGGAAGGGAGGGACTAAGGATGCAGAGAAATGAAGAAGTTGTATCAAAAGAAGAAGACGAGTTTGGAATACTGTGTAGTGGAAGAAGGTATAAGAGGCAGAAGAATGGGGCTGAGAAGGAGATATGTGCAATGAGCCTGAGGGAAGAACCCTACAAAATCATCCAAATCATAGAAATATTGTACATAAAATGTGAGGAAGAGAATTCTTAGTGCAGCCCTATAATAGAAGAACCGGTAATTACTACTTAGATGGGATCCGGTGTCGATTCCATGACCATGTGAGCGTCACCTAGATCAGAAATCACATTTGAGGATTTGTCAAAAGAACTCATATTTAACAATCGAGGATAGAGTACAAAAAATTACCACATTGGAAGTTGTGCACAAAGTCAAATTCAACCAACATTGCCAAGGAGAGGTACTACACAAAACAATATGGAAGGAGCAAACAACACACTGAGATTGTCTGATTTCCAGGGAGTTGGGTCGGAGGACCCAGAGAAACATCTATTTGTCTGCGAGACAATTTGGGCAGTGAATAACGTCCAAGATGAATCTATAAATACTTCCCAGTTAAAAACAACATTTAGAAGTCTTTCATTAGTTTGGTACATGAAACTGTAGAGTACCATGCCTGCAGGACAAGTGAGGACTTTAGCAGAAATTAGACAAGCATTGTTGAAAGAATTCAAGAAGCCAAAGTTTGAGTCGCAGTACATTATAGAGTTAAGGGAAATCAAATAGGTGAAAATTGAATTAGTATGGGATTATGACTAACATTTTAAGGATATGATGGGTAGACTGACATTCCAAATCCCTGATCAACAACACCAAGAATGGTTTATTGCAGGACTTCTACCACACATTTGCAGGTCATTGATTCAACATAAGGTTGTGCCACAACCTAAAGCATTAGATATTTCAATGAAATTAGAATCATCCCCTATAGGAGACAGTGGAGGGATGGCGCAAGTCCAAACGTAGTTACCTACCTTGACGATTCAACTGGTGGCAGAGCTTACAAAAGGGAAGGAGAAATAAGAACGAGTCTGGTGTACCAAGTGTAGGACCAAAGGCCACCATAAGGACGAATTTCCAACATTGGTGTATTATTTGGCAACTGGAGCACCGAATCCTTTACTAGGAGGGGGATATTGTGATATATGTAAGAAATGAAGACATCATCTGACTAAGTGTCCATTTCTTTAGAAGTACCAGAGTACACCAAGGAATCTATTTTGCAACCTTTTTAAATTAGTTGGACATCAAGAGAAGGATTACAATGCATTTGATTTGATGAGAGAGCGCACTTCAAACATGTACATGATTTAGGAGGAGAATGTTGAGACAAAAAGGGGTGGTCCATAGTATAATAATCAGATAGGCTTCAATCCAAGAAACAAAAAAAAATTTGGTAGAGGTTGAGGCAGGGAAAATTTTGGTAGAGATTGAGGCAGAGGAAATTTTGGCAGAGGAGGTAGAGGACCAATAATATGTTACAATTGTAATCAACTAGGACACTTAGCTCATCACTGCATGAATGTGTGTACAACTTGCACATACTGTAGAGCATTGGACCATGTGAAAAAATATTGTCCTCAATTACTGGCGAAGTGAAAGGAAAGAGGGAATCATAACCAGAAACCAAATCAAAATGTATAGAAGATATCAGCCAAGAAACACAATGAAGGACATAGAATATCCGTTGTTACATGGGGAGGAACTAGAATAGGGGTTGATGCAATGAATGGAGGGAAGCGGGTTGAGCAAAGGATAAGGAAATCAATAGGACCTATGTGAACATTTGACCCTCAATAAGAAAGGGAGGCATATCAGAGGGAAAGAAAAGAGATTTTGGGACCAAATTGGGTAGCATGAACTTCATATGTTCCTCCTATCTGTGACTGAGCTATGCCATAGAAGCAACTTGGGAAGGTAAGTACTCTAAGAGAATTCCTGATAATTTGTGTAGAGTTAATGAAAGATGAAATGACATTCAATGCATTATGTGAAATGATTGATCATTGCGCACAAGAAAGAGAAATTCCTATCACACTAAGGGTAGTGAATCATGTACTGTGCAAAAAGAGGACCAACGGAGAATTCATATTGAGTGTGCATATTGGGGAATATCATGTGGATAATTTTATCTTAGAATTGGGGTATGATGTGAATGTATTGTCAAAGAAGACCTGGGAAATGATGGGGAAACCTGAGTTGATTTGGTATCCTATTTAGTTAAGGCTGGAAAACCAACACAAAATAGTACCAATTGGTCGATTGACAAAAGTACCTATGAATCTAGATGGAGTGTGCAATATAGCAGATTTTGAAGTCATTGAGATCATTGATGATAGTCATCCATATCCAACACTGATGGGACTTTAATGGGCCTTTTATAATTAGGCGATCATTAGTATAAAGAGGAGGGAGATGATATTTGAGGTAGGAGAATTGAAGGTTACTTCACCCTTGGATCATACAGAAGGGAAGAGGTACATAGATCCAGCAAGAGGGAATGCAATTGACAACTTTTGTAATATGATTGCGTAGATGGATGATTATGTTAACCCCACTGCAGATGGTGCACTAATTTGTAGAAGTATTAGATTATGTGTGTCAGATTTAGAGGAAGGTATGGAATATTGGCAGCAAAGGATGCATGAAGTATCAACTAGATGATGTGCATGCATAACACGATCATTGCGTTGGAATGGAACAAATTTATGTGATCTAGCCAGGTAATATGGATTAATTGATATAATCTCGTTTGTAAAGGAATTTGAGTTGTAGGTACCTGAACAACAAAGGTTGTTGATGCTATATGTTGTCTTGAAAGATACTCCAGCTAAGTGGTGGGATGCACACAAAGAGGGAATGGAAGATTGGTTGCAGTGTAGAAGACTAATGCAAGTGAGATTTGGTATTGAGTTAGAGAATATTGTGCATAAGTATACATGGATAAGTGACCCAACAGATCATGTGGAGCAGTAAAAAAATAGATGGAGGTCGACACCGAAGGAGGAATGGATACACAAGTTTATACATACACTGGATACAATTTCGAAGAACTTGTACTGCACAGAGAAACAAAAAATTGGGACGAGTTGATCCAAATATTCAAGGTAAATTTTACTTTTGAACACAAATCTCCACTAGTAGATGTAGCATTGTAGGTCATTCAAACCAAGATATTTTCATAAGAAGGGTCGATGGAGGTGGTACCTATGTGTAGTGCGCATAGGGATTCTATGATTTTCCATGAATTATTGGAGTGTTATAATGTCACTAAAGAAGAAAATGAAGAGGAATATACCATGAATGTGCATGTACCCGAAATTGAGGGGTAACATGCAGTAGAAGGACCATAGATTGATTATGTTGTGTACACACAACCAATAAATACATGGAAGGTAAACATTGGAATGGAAGATAATACAAAGTTTGTGTAGATAGGAGATTATTAGAGTGATGAAACTATGGAGAAGATTGTAGATTTATTGTGTAAATATCAGGATCTATTCCCAATGACATTCTCATAAATGAATGGGATAGATGGTAAATTAGGAGAGATGGAGATCCCTTTGAAACTAGGTGCTAAGCCAGTGCAATAGACACCATACAATTTAAATTTTAAGTACAAAGAGAAGGTGAAAGCATAAATAGACAGGATTTTGGACACAGGGATCATTGAATTGGTGGTGGAATCAGAATGGATAAGTCCAATGATGGTATAGGATAAGAAAAAATGAGGAATTAGGATTTTTTTAGACCTAAGGAAGTTGAATGACGCATGCCTGCATGATCCATTTCCAACACCATTCACAAATGAGGTACTATATAATGTAGGAGGGTAGGAGGCTTATTCTTTCACAGATGGACTCTCAGGGTGTAACATACCCGACCTCTTAAGGGACTTCCAAGGGGTGGGGTGTCCAAATTTTCTTTCTTTATCTAACTTATCTTACTTCCTCCCATTCGAAACTCCATCGTACTTTACTTATTCAAGAAATTTTTTATGACAATACTTTTTTATTCACACACTTAGAGACTCATGGACTCATAACTACATACTTATGTAACTTTACTTTCACAAGTCTTCCCATAAAATATCAATACTTATCCATTTTTCAATCAACACAGACTTGGGGATCACGGAGGTAAAATTATATGACCCTACTTTCATGAGTCTGTGGAGTCTCAATACTTAGCCATTTTTTCATATTCACAGACTCGCGGTCTCGCGAAATTGCAGAGGTAAAATTATACGACCCTACTTTCATCAGTTCATGGAGTATCAAAACTTAGACATTTTTTCATCTTTTCGGAATCGTGGAGGTAACTTTATCTAACCCTCCTTTCATCAGTCCATGAAGTTTTCATAATTGAATATTTCGTGATGTTTTGGTTCACGAGTTGGAGAACTCACGAACCCATTCTCCTCACCTTCAGTTGGGATCACATCTAATTTTTCAATCCATCTCCTACTAACTCATGGGGTGAAACATGGCACACGTACCACTTGACACATGGCATCCATTTTTCCTACAGACCCTTTTCTAATTCTTCCAAAACTGTGTGACACGTGGTACCCTCTTAGGGTGACACATGTCATTATTTCACCAGGAAATTTGGTATTGTCCATGTCATATGATGGAATATTCAAGTAAGGGTGGAAGGTTGATATCATCTGTGCATCCCCTCTGACTATGGCAGATTGATGGTCTCGGTTCTTCCTTGGAGATTCGTTAACATTGATCGATCGACAGTCAAATATCTCCCTCATAGTTCTTCCCTTAGAATGAAACTCCGTGATTTACTCCGTATAAATCGTCACATGGATGTGAGGATCTACTCTCGGGGAATATAACAATCAATATCTGGGAATGAGAGTCTATGGCTTCCCTTCTCCTATGACCCTCAGTTTAGGGCCACTACAAGGATGACACTTGTCAACCCCAGGTCGCATGGGATGTTGTCTTGGTGAGACACGTGGTAGTCACATAGGTTCTCCACCTCATGGATATGACGATTCAAGTTCAATAACACCTAACTCATGTTTCAATTTGATAAGGACTCTCCCTTTCCATTTTCTCCAATAACCAATTAGCATCTACCTTCTTTGGACATGGTGGTGATACTAGTCAGTAGGGTACATTGTGATGACACCACCTTTTTCCCTTGGCATCATTCCAATGCAATTCACCAACATCTACGATAGATTTTCATTCCAACATCACCTCTATGGGTGGTCTATATAATCCCTTGGGATCCAAGGTCATTCTCACTAGGAGGCTCTGATTGTCTTAATCACCACGGATCCAACGGTCTAAGATCGTCCACAATCACTCTCCAAAAAATCAATGACCCTTATTGATTTTGCAGTATGGATTTGTGCTCATCGTCGATGAAGGGTGGAGATATTTACCTTCATCCCAATCAATGGTTGAGGTCACATATCAACCACGTCATGATAAAGGGCCCAAATTTATTCTTCATGTCAAATCCATGGCCACAATTCTTCTGAAGCGAATTAGGGATTTCCAATGACTTAGCAGTCCACGCCTGAACTTAGCCATTTCATGAATGTATTTCTTCGATTACTTCTAAAGTCTTACCAAGCCTCAGGGATGCTCGTGCTTGATCAATACACTCCATAGTTTTCTCAGGGCTTCTTCACAATACCCTATTCTTTGAAAGGTTGGTTGGGTTTGTGCGTTCCAACATCGTGGTGCATAGAAAAAATATGCAAGGGTATATATATATATATATATATATATATATATATATATATATATGCATAAGAGTACATGCATATGCCATAGGATTAAAACGATACACACAATGAGTAGGACGTCTCTCCCCTAAGGTTAGTACAAAGACATTGAATTATATGCATGCATAACAACCATAAATATTTGTATCCTTTCCTATTTTCCTGACACATAGATTTACTCACAAACATACACTCATAAAAAAATMTCACAAGACATGAAGTACTTGCAAGCAAGAATGTAAAACTCTTCATGYAATTAGACATTATGCRCAATTATTGGTGTCTCCAGAATACACAATTTGATTTGYAGACCAAATAGTTACATTTAAATATCTTGTTTTTCATTTAGCCATGCACATATTCAAATAAATACACATAGGTAGATGAGACACTTATCTGCAAAAAWWTGAGATATGTTGAGTATTGTTGTAGAGAGAACCTCTCTCCACCCAACCATAGGAAATTTTGTGTTAAAMTTTSCTACAACCAACCAYCCYTGAGCTAGGGTRCGATGTCACAAGATCAGGAGTTCTACAAGATTTTCCCCAACCATTTTTCTACCCTCACCACCCTCCTTTTCTTCTCATATTMTTCCCTTAGTACCTCRTGGATCATGCCAGAAAATTCCTGAAGGTACTTKCTCATATGTTCTTAAATCCTCCAAGAAMTATTCAARCTAMTATCTTGACTGATATTCAGTTTCTAGGGATGAGGACAATTYATATCTATATAATTTTAATTAAGCARGGTACTACCTGTCAGATTCATTTAAAACATCGACGACCTCCCTCTTGCATACTCCTCTCATGACATCGTAACTTTTGAAGGACATCCCTTYAGTAGTAGCTCAACATTATCTATTTTACTAAAAACAAAACACACACACACACACACACACACACATATATATATATTACAAAATCTATCAAGGTCCATTGTTTATCCTTAATCACCCACGGGTTGGCTTATTGTTTTTCCATAATAAAACTTATAATTACAGATTGGGGGAACATGGGTGTTACATAATTACATACTAGGGGAAACATGGGTGTTACAATCCCCAACCCCTTAAAGGAACATCGCCATCAATGTTATATTTAATGAAAAAGTTCCATATTCATCCATGAACAAAAAAGGGTATGCATGTTTCATGGTATCATGCATTTCCCAAGTCACTTCATCGGGACCAAATTGTTTCCATTGCACCTTGACCTGGGCAATGGTTATGTTCATGAGAGGGATCTCTCTAATGTTTAGGGTACACTATGGATCTGGTTAGAACTCTCTCTCTGGATCCACCTGTATCACAAGCCAGTCAATTATGTGAGTAGAATCATGTATATATCTCTTTAATATGGAAACATGGAACACATTATGTGCCTTCACTATGGGGGGTAAGGCTAGTTTATATGCTACAGGTC
The DNA here is from genome assembly GCA_009831015.1 of Picea engelmannii. Classification (NCBI taxonomy): domain Eukaryota; kingdom Viridiplantae; phylum Streptophyta; class Pinopsida; order Pinales; family Pinaceae; genus Picea; species Picea engelmannii. The sequence goes on along the minus strand of ML795733.1, from coordinate 460,562 downwards.
CCACTCTATACAGAATTTCAAAAGGGCCACAAAATCTGGGTTCCATCTTAGCACACCCTCCCATTCTTAAGGAGCTTATCCTTGGTTTGATTTGGAGATACACATGATCTCCTATTCCAAATTCTTTATGACTTCTTCTATTATCTACATAAATATTATTCATGTCTTGGGCCACCTTCATATTTCTCCTTATTTGGGTCACTTTTTGTTCTAGTTCCATTGATATTTTAAGTCCAAGGCTAACCCTGTCTACTGGATTATCCCAGCCAATTGGGATATTGAATTTTCTGCCATAGAGGGCCTCAAAAGGGACCATTTTCAAGGATTCTTGCTATCCATTATTGTAGGAAAATTATACAAAGGGTAAATAATCTTTCCATTTCCTGGGTTGATCCATTACATGCATCCTTAATATGTCATCCAATATTTAGTTCACCCTCTCTGTTTTTCCATTAGTTTGAGGGTGGTAGGATGTACTAAAGAACAATTGTTTTCCTCAACTAGTGAACAAAGACTTCCAAAATTCCAAGGTGAATTTGGCATCCCTATCAGATATAATTTCCTTGGGAATCCCATGAAATATAAATATTTTTTTCATGAAGATGCTCGCAATATCTATTTCCTTTCAAGTGAATTTTACTGGAATGAAGTGGGCAACCTTTCTCAATTTATCCACAACTACCATGATCGCATCATTTTGTTTGGTTGTTTTGGGTAGTCCAGTGATGAAGTCCATGGAAATGGTTTCCCATTTCCATTTTGGAATAGGCAGGGGCTACAACAACCCTCTTGGGTGTTGGTGTTCTACCTTAACCTATTGCAACTCTAGGAATTTATCCAAATGATAAGTTGTGTTCTTTTTCATTCTTGGCCAATAGAACAGTTTCCCAAGGGTTGTAATCATCTTTTGATAACCAGGGTGACTAGCATATGGTATTTTGTGCAGTTCATCGAATATGAAATTCTTCAAGGAGTCATCAGTTGGGATATACAAAATCTCTTTGTATGTTAGTATTCCATCACTTGTCAGTTGACAACCTTCATACTTCATCCCAGTGTGTTCTTTCTCTAGGTGTATTTTCGAAGTTTTGAAGAACTAATCCACCTCCTCTGCACTTTTAACTATTTTCTTGAGGTCTGTTTCACAAGTAATCATGGATTCTAAATGAATTACCTTTATACTTATATTGAGGGCATCATCCACTCAGTTTTATTTTCCTTTTATGTGTTTTATTTCAAAGTCAAAATCACTGATAAGAGTCATCCACCTAGATTGCCTATAATTTAGCTTGTGATGGTAAAATGAATACCTCATCCCACTATGGTATGTCATGAGGAAAAACCTTTTTCCCAGGAGATAGTGCCTCCACATTTTCAAAGATTTCATTATGGAATCTATCTCTAGCTCATGGGTCACATAATATATTTCATGCTTACTCAATTTTATGGATTCATAACATATTACATGTCCCTCTTGCATGAGGACTCCTCCGAGTCCATATTTGTAGGCATCAGTGCACACTATGAATCCCTTGTTTGGGTCTGCAATTTTTAGTATGGGGACATGTGTTAATAGGTGTTTTGGTTGTTGGAAACTTTCCTCACATTTTGTTGTCCAAATAAATTTCACCCCCTTTCTCTACAGTTAAGTGATTGGGTTACCAATCTTAGAGAATCATTTTATGAACCTCCTATAATATCCTTCTAAACACATGAAGGATCTAATGTCAGTGACATCCCTAGGTGTGGGCCAATATGCAATGGCTTTGATATTATCAGGGTCAAATGCCACTCCTTCCTCAGATATAACATGGCCTAAATAATGGACTTGCATTTGGAAGAAATCACACTTGTTATGCTTAGCATAGATCTTGTGATCTCTTAGTAGTTGGAGTAATAACTTTATATGTTCTTCAATATCTTCCTTACTCCTTGAGTAAATTAGGATGTCATCAATAAAAAATAATACAAATCTGTCCAAGAACTTGTTGAGTACATTATTCATCAAACACATGAAGGTGGTAGTTGCGTTGGTGAGACCAAATGGGACCAACACAAATTCATAGTGTTTGTACCTTATACTAATGGTTGTTTTATAAATTCCCCCATCCTTGATTTGAACTTGATGATATATGAATCTTAGATCAATCTTGGAAAATATGGTGGCACCTATTAACTAGTAAAATAAGTCATCAATAATGGGCAAGGGGTACTTATTCTTAATTGCCATTTTATTTAGTTATATATAGTCTATGCACAACCTCAGTGATTCATCCTTCTTCTTTACAAATAATGTTGGTGCTCCCCAGGGAGACATGCTAGGCCATATGTAACCCTTGTCTAACATTTCTTTCAGCTGCAATTTGAACTCAACTAACTATAGGGTACTCATACTATAGGGTTGTTTAGACATTGGCACTGCTCTAGGTACAAGCTCTATTGAGAAATAAATATCTCTCTTGGGAGGTTTCCCTGGTACCTCTTCTAGAAACACATCTCTAAAATATTTCAGTATAGGGTGCTCTTCTAGGCTTGGTTTTTGGTCCTTAACTGAATTTAATAAATGCATTTCATACAAAGGGCACCCCTTCCTACAATACTTATTCATTTTGAGGGATGATATATGTCTTACTTAGACATGTTTTTGAATTCCCTGCAAAGTTCTTTTCTTCCCTTTGTCATCTTCACATTCTAAGGTTTTTTTTATAACATTACAGTTTATCTTTATGGGTGGCCAACCAATCCATGTCAATCAACATGTCGTATGATCCTAGAGGAAGGATGTTTAAGGTGGATTGGGTAGGAAACCCATTCATGATGACTAGGTGTGTTGTTATGACCCTTGTTACCCTTCTTTTTGTTCCTGTGGCCAATTGTACCAACCATGGCTTAGCGTGTTTTGTTTGTTGTAATTTACACTTCTCAACAGTTTGAGGAGAAATATAACTTAGATTAGAACGAGGTTCAATCATAATAGAATTAAGATGGTTGGTGACCATACCTTCCATTTCCACCACTGAATCTTGGTGGTCTGCTTGTCTATTGTCCAAAGATGCATGGATTTTTGGTATGCTTCTAGCCACATCATCGACTGTTGTAGCCTATTGGACATTGTAAATTCCCTCCTTGTTTGGATTTCTATGAGGACAATCCCTCAACATGTTTTATTCTATGAAACAACCGCGGGTATATCTCAAGTTCTTGGGTTTAATCGAAACTATGGACTCTGCGAATGAGATGAGCAGGGAAATCGCACTCAACAGCTGTGTTTTCCCGCAAGTTTTGATGATGAATTTGTGTGGATAAATACTGAGGCTCGATTCGGAAAGTAGATAGAGATCCATGTGTCTGTTTGATATATGAGAAATTATTCGGCATTTCGCGGCTTCCGCTATTTCGTCGAGATGTGAGCGATTGAGAGTCCTTAACCCTACGTTGCCTGAAAATTCGTTTGAAAAAAACTCGATTTCGAGCCTCTTTTCATAGCCTTCAAAGCGCCCTGGAGGGGGGCTCTTCGTTGCTCCGCGCGGTGACTTGCTGTGGCGGGGAGACGTGTCTATATCTTATTTTTGCGCTACGGGAGAAGGAGTAGCAGCCGGTGATCCCTTCACTGCGCTGTCGGGAAATGGCAATGGAGGAGTCCCTGTCATTGCTGCCTTAAATTCTTTAATTCGATTCAAGAACTTCTATCCGTTGCTGATTCAACAA
>ML795733.1:415329-428079 GCA_009831015.1 Picea engelmannii | reverse complement strand
AAGGGAGGGATAAACCTCCAAGAGGAAGATACAATCCTCCAATATCAAGAGAGGTTTGAACTCTCCATCCTTGCCCCTTCCTTCCACCCAATAATATATGAGAGATAATAAAACTTTACATTAAATCATCACCATCAACCAACCATCACATAAAACCTGATAATGCTTCATGAGAATTCTTCAATTTATGAAATTCTTCAATTCTTGGAATACTCTGATCCTGTATATAATATTAATCAATGTATTCTCTGCAACTTCTCCAAGTTTCATTCCTTGAATCCTCCCCAAAAGGAAGTTATATAGAGAATGGTAGACCTTGTTCAATTATGGTTTATTCAGGAGACCGAACTTGTACAGAATGCCCCGTGCTCAATATTTAACATCAGATTCTGAAACTCACACACAAGAAACTAAAGTCCGTAATATTTCCAATGAAATTTGTCCCAATTCATTTGTATTCTCTGTGAAGAAGTATTGACTTTTTTACACGGAACACATGTTTATTGACTAGCTTCAGGACTGGTCAAAAACCCTATCTTCCATAGAGTGTATCTCCATAATTGTAGTGAATCAAGAGCTGCAACTTTTACCATAGGTACATTGATATGTCTTCTCAATACCATAGAAATTTCACCATCTGAATCATTCCAGAAAAAAAAGTTGTAGCGAAAATGGTAAGATGACTGGAAAATAACATACCTTAGAACACATCACCAAAAGACTTCATCCTCCCTTGAAATCTGACCTTCTTTACTTATGATTTCCTCTGAAATTCGACTTGTGTATCAAATGAATGTATAATGATGTGTATTTATACCATTTATGTCACTTCCTTTTAACATTAGGGCCGACCTGACACTTTCTTATTTTGTAATTTTTTTCTTTAATTATCTTCAGGGCCTACATGTACTTCCTTCTTCAATTCACTTTGTCATATTCAAAAATTCATTTCTCCTCAACCATGAGGATCCACGTGATGTGACACATACCACCAAAACAACATAATGTATACTATCCATCCATGGGTGTTGTATATTCATGCACATTGTCCTTCATGTCCGAATACATTCATCAATCTTGTGGTCCAAAACCCATGACTAGGGTTGACATCAATGACAACAACCAATCTTCCAACAATCTCCCCCTTTGTCATTGATGGAAACACTCATTCTCCCCCTATCATCATGATCTCAATCCCAATTTCTCTCCCCCTTTGACATAAATGGAAAAGGGTAGGGCTTCTCCCTCTGGGTTTAATGACAAAAGGTAACTCTCTTCTTTGGGGCTGCCCACCCTGAACATGTGACACTCAATAATACTTCATCCTTATTTTTTATCTTCGGGACTTTTTATTCCTTGGAATCCTTTTCTGTGGCTTCTATCTTCTCTCTCTTCTTCATGTCTAGGATTTATATGTTTTTCCGTCTTCTTGTTGCAGTTTCAACCAATCTTCCTGAGTTATTTTCTCTGATTTTACATTTTTGGGAGTCAAACGTAAGAGTGTATCCTTGATCACACATTTTACTAACACTGAGTAGATTATGAATCAAGTCTTCAACCAATAGAACATTCTTTTCTTTTACATTTTTTTTTCCAAGCTCTACTACACCTTCTCCAAGTATTTTGGCAGATGAGTCATCTCCAAATGCAACATTTCCACCCTTTCTCTTCAAGCTGATGAAGTTGTCTTGATCCCCGGTCATGTGTGAAGAACATCCACTATCTATGTACCATTCATATTCTTCTTTACATTCTTCAGCGGTTAATGCTATTAGACAATATTCGTTGTTTGGAATATCTTTCATTCTCCATATTGTGGTTTGCATATGGACATCTTCATTGATATATCTACAATCTCATGCTTTGTGACCAAGATAATTTCATTTGTAGCATACAATATTTTTGTCCATCAATGGGTAAAATGAATTATAACTTCTGTTGACAAATCCATGATTATTTCCATATCTTATGTTTACACCATTCATGTTTCTTGTGTATTTGTTCCTTTCATTGATTCTGCAATTAATTGTTTTATGTCCAAAATTTTTGCAAGTATAACAATGACCAAGAAATAAATTTTGATACCTGGGAGTAAGTGACCTTCTTTGTGATGTAGTCCATCTGGGTTCATGATCTACTCTTTTGTAGTTTCCTTCATACTGATTGAAGCTTCTTTGATTCCTGAAGGTAGGAGGTATTCTTGGATATTCATCTCTTTTGTAATTATTCCTTCTTTCTGGTACCCTAGTCCACTTCTCATCAACTGTCTGTGTAGCTCTTTCTTAAACCTTCTTGTTGGTATTTGCATATTCTTTGTATGAATTTTCACCCATACATCTAATATGTCTTCATTCTTTTGGCACTTGAGAGTTTCTTATGCTCTTCCTCAATGAGACAACTTCTTGTTCAAGTTTCTCACAATCTTCTTATTTCTTCATCATTTGGACCTTCTTTACTTCTGCTATTCTTTTTTCTTCTTTGAGTAGATTTTTCAAGGAAATGGTTTCTTCTCTTAGTTTATGAAAGTCTTCTAATTGTTTCTTTAAGCTTACAACTTTCTTTTCATAACTAGCCAATTCACTTCTTAGTTTTCTACGTGTGTCTTTGAGCTTGCTATTTTCAATCTCAACATGCTTCTATTTTTTAAGATTTTCATCTTCTTGTTGAATCGTTTCTACTTCATGATTTTATTCTTCTTCATTGTCATCTCTTTCAATCCTTGGATGAGGACATTCAAATTCAACATTTACTACTCCTTCACAATTAAAGAAAAAGAACCGACCTCTATTTCCTTCATTGAAATCTGAGATGTTGAAATTTTCTTCAACTTATTTTTTTTCTTCTGCTTCTTCCCTTGCATAAAGGTCTTGTATCTTGTCCCAAATATATTTTTATGATGCACATGATCCCACCTTGGATTTCACTGAATCTGTCAATCCATCCAGGATGGTATCTATTGCCAATTTGTTATTCGTTCTTGCTTCCTTCTGAGCTACAGTATTTGGTTTCTTTAAAGGATTGTATCCTGAAGAAACTGAGAACCAAACATCTACCCAAAGAGTTTTCAAGTAAGTTTCCATTTATTACTCCAGTATTCAAAATTTCTTCCATCAAATGGTGGAATCCCATTTGGAATGTTTTCTTCCATTTCTACTTAGGATCTTCCTTCCAGTGGTTAAACTGTACTGAAGGTAACCTGCTCTGATACGAATTGTTGATACTGAGAGGGGGGTGAATCAGTATCAAGTACAATTTAAAAACATTTTTCAACTTATAATTAGACCATTCAATTATATCCAATGAAAAATGAAGAATAGCATAAGATTTACACCGATACACCACAATACACCATGCACAATATATGAGAAATAATCAATAGTTATTGTTCAAGGGAAGTAATGACTTCCAAAGGTAGCTACAGCTTCCAAATGTAAAGAGAGGGATAAACCTCCAAGAGGAAGATACAATCCTCCAATATCAAAATATGTTTGAAATCTCCATCCTTTCCCCATCCTTCCACCCAAGAATATATGAGAGATAATAAAAATTTGCATTAAATCATCACCATCAACCAACCATCACATAGAACCTGATAATGCTTCCTGAGACTTCTTCAATTTTTGCAATTCTTCAATTCTTGGAATAATATGATCCTGTATATAATATTACTCAATGTATTCTCTGAAAATTCTCCAAGTTTCACTCCTTGAATCCTCCCCAAAAGGAAGTTATAGAGAGAATGGTAGACCTTGTTCAATTATGGTTTATTCAGGAGACCAAACTTGTACAAACTTCCCCACACTCAATATTTAACATCGGATTCTAAAAATCACAAACAAGAAACTAAAGTCCGTAATATTTCCAATGCAATTTGTCCCACTTCATTTGGATTCTCTATGAATAAGTTATGATTGTTTTACCCGGAACATGTGTTTATTGACTAGCTTCAGGACTGGTCAAAAACCCTATATTCCACAGAGTGTATCTCCATAATTATAGAGAATCAAGAGCTGAAAATTTTACCACAAGTACCTTGATATGTCTTCACAATACCATAGCCATTTCACCATATGAATCATTATAGAAAAAAATGTATATCGAAAATGGTAAGATGACCTAAAAATAACATACCTTAGAACACATCACCAAAAGACTTCATCCTCCCTTGAAATCCGGCCTTCTTTACTTCTAGTTTCCTCTGAAATTAGAATTGTGTATAAAATGAATGTATAATGATGTGTATTTATACCATTTATTCCACTTCATTTTAACATCAGGGCTGACTTGACACTTTCTTATTTTGTAATTCTTTTCTTTAATTATCTTCAGGGCCTACATGTACTTCCTTCTTCAATTCACTTTGTCATCTTAAAATAATCATTTCTCCTCAACCATGAGGATCTACGTGATGTGCCACATACTACCAGAAACAACATAATGTATACTACACATCCATGGGTTTTGTATATGAATGTGCACTTTCCTTCATCTCCAAATACCTTCATCAATCTTGCGGTCCAAAACCCATGACTAGGGTTGACATCAATGACAACAACCAATCTTCCAACAATTTTATGAGGTAAATGTATTGCGACTATGTATCATGGTGAATATTGTATTATGAGTGAGGATATTGTGAGAGAAATAAGAGGAAGTTACAGCGGGTGTGTTGTAGGTTGTACCCCTTCATTTTGCTGGATAATGATAAAGGAAGGACCTGTCAATTTCTCTAGTGGACGTAGCCCACACTGGGTGAACCACATATATCTATGTCTCTATTGTATTGTGTATCTTTTGTGTTTTATTTCCTCATTTATTTTATTTTATTTCTCTGTGATCCTATTTTTATAACAGGAACAAGATTTTATGGCTTCCCCACTCCCTTCTCATATGACCCTCAGTTTAGGGCCACTATGAGGATGAAACTTGTCAATGCCAGGCTGTGTGGGATGTCGTCTTGGTGAGACACATGGTACTTATATAGGGTCTCCACCTCATGGATCTGACAATTCAATCTCTAAGACAACTAACTCATGTTGTGATCTGATAAGGACTCTCCCTTTCCCTTTTCTCCAATCACCAATTAGCACGTACCCTCTTTGGACATGACCGTGGTGATACTAGTCAGTAAGGTACATTTTGATGATGTCACATTTTTCCCTTGGTCTCGTTCCAACGTGATTCACCAATATCTACGATGGAATTTCAACGCAGACTCACCCCGATGGATGGTATAGATCGTCCCTCAAGCTTCCAAGGTCATTCTGGCCAGGAGGCTCTGACCGTGTTAATGGTTGGGGATCCAACGGTCCAGTATTTTCCCTGATCACTCTATGATAGATCAAAGATCCTTGTTTATTTCATAGTATGGATTTATATTCAACACTGATGAAGGGTCATGATATTTTCCTTCAACCCAATCAACGACCAAGGTTGCATATTTTCCATGTCCCGATAAAGGGCCTGGATTTATTCATCATGCCATAACCATGGCCATGACTCTTCTGAAAAGAATTATAGATTTTTCACTGACTTAACAGTCCACACCTAAACTTGGCCATTTTCCGAATGTATTTATTCAAGTCCTTATCAAGTCTTACTGAGCTTCAAGTCACTGACTTAACAGTCCATGCCTAAACTTGGCCATTTTCCGAATGTATTTATTCAATTCCTTCTCAAGTCTTACTGAGCTTCAAGGATTATCGTGCTTGACCAAGACACTCCATGGTTTTCTCAGGGATTCTTCACAATACCCTATTCTTTTAAAGGTTAGTTGGGTTCGGGCATTCCAACACTGTTGCACACAAAAATCAATCGCAAGGGTATATATATATATATGAGAGTACATGTATATGCCATGGGATTACAAAAATACACACTGTGATTAGGGAAGTCTCTCCCCTCAGGTTAGTAGAGAGACATTGAAATATACACATCCATAACAATCATAAATATTTATATCCTTTCATATTTACCAGACACACAAATTTACTCACGGGCATACACTCATAAATAAATCTCACAAGACATGAAGTACTTGCAAGAAAGAATGTAAAAATATTCACACAATTACATTATATGCGCAAGTACTGGTGTCTCCAGAATACACAATTTGATTTGTAGACCAAATAGTTACAGTTAAATATCATGTTGTTCATTTATCCATGCACATATTCATATCAATACATAGAGATAGACGAGGCACTTATCTACAAAAATTGAGATATGTTGAGTATTATTGTAGATAGAACCAATCTCCACCCAACCATAGACAAGGTTGTGTTAAAACTCTTCTACAACTGTCCACCCCCGAGCCAGGGTACAATGTCACAAGAGGAGTTCTGGAATATTTTCCTCGACCGTATTTCTTGCCTCGCCCTTCCCCTTTTCTTCTCATCTTCTTCCCTCAAGACCGTGTGGATAGTGCTAGAAACTTCTTAAAGTTACTTTCCCATACATTCTTAACACCTCAAAGAACTATTCCAACTACTATCTTGATTGATAATCTGTTTCTAGGGATGAGGATAGTTCATATCTATATCATTTTAATTAAGCAGGGTAATGCCTAGCAGAGTCACTTAAAACAATGATGTCCTCCTTCTTTTCCACTCCTCTCATGACATCATAAAATTTGAAGGAAATCCCTTCACTAGTAGCTCAACATTATCTATTTTATTAAAAACCAAACACACACACACACACACACACACACATATATTAAAAAATCTATCAAGGTCTATTGTTTATCCTTGATCACCCACAAGTCGACTTATTGTTTTTCCGTAATAACACTTATAATTACATAATGGGGGAAACAAGGGTGTTACATAATTACAGACTGGGGGAAGAATAGGTGTTACATAGGTTATCATCAGATAAATATTGTGTGGGAATACATTTATAAAACTACTTTTGTGATGGAGTGGGGAAGTTATCAATACATAGTGATGCCCTTTGGATTGAATCATGCACCAACGATTTTTTCAAGAGTTGTAGTGGAAACTTTTAATGAATTTATTCATAAATTACTTGAAGTGTACTTGTATCGAAGTGTACTTGTATCATTGGAATTTCTTCATTTTACTGAAAGATCACATAGAATTACTTAGGTTAATTTTGGATAAGTGTAGGAAATGTCATATTTCGTTGAATTTGAAGAAATGTACTCTTTGTGCACCTTTTGGAATTTTATTGGGTCGTGTAGTCTACAAGCATGGCTTATTAGTGGATCCTGCCAAGATTGCAGTTATTTCGATTTTACACCCACCTACATCAGTTAGAAAGTTGAGAAAAACTCTAGGTCACACAGGATAGTACAGAAAGTTCATTAATGGATATGTGCATATTACAACACCTATGGATACTTTGTTGAAGATGTGCAGATTACAACACTTATGTTCAATTTCATCAATTGAAATTGTTTCGTCTTTTGATTTCCTTCTACACTGAACAATAGTTCACCCCTTTCTTGTTTACCCAAATGGGTTTCCAAGAAAATTGAAGTTGTTGGACCTGATGTTGGTGATATTTCCTCTAAACAACAAACTTGAATTTAAAATCAACATGCCAGTGTTGCATTGATGACTCATGTACCTGAAACTTCTGATCATGTTACCTACTCGTATGCCCAAGGCAAACCTGAATGGGATCAAAGATATGCAAAAGTAATTGGATTCATAGTCAAATAACCACAATTGGGAATTACTTCCTAGACCACAAGGAAATAACATTGTGAAGTAAATATGGGTCTATAAGACCAAATTTATCTCTAAGGTGTTTTTGAGCATCATAAATCATGTTTTTTTGTGAAGGGATTTTCTCAACAAGGCATCAACTACAACGAGAATTTTTCCACTATTGAAAAGATGAACTCTGTTCGATTGACTCTTTCCATTGCTACTCAATTTGAATGGAAGATTCATTAAATGGATGTGAAGAATGATTTTATTCATGGACATCTATCTAAAGAAAATTTCATGGAACAACCTCCTGGTTTTGTGATAGATTCCAACCTAGTTTTTTGACTCAAGAAGTCTATTTATGGTTTGAAGAAAGCTCCTAGATCGTGGTATGCTAAGATCGATAGTTTCTTTCTTTGACTTGGTTTGAAATGTTGTGAATTTGATCACATATTATATGTACTCCATACATATGGAAACACTTTTTTTGTTGTTGTATACATCGATGCCATTGTCATCACTGGTAATAACACTAATATCATTCTTGGACTGAAAAAACAACTTGATAACTCCTTTGACATGATAGATCTTGTTATTTTACATTATTTTTTGGTTCTTCTAGTATTACCACTGTGTGATGGTTTTTTCATTTCTCAATCTAAATATGTAATGGATATTTTGACACATTTTAAGATGGTATATTGTAATCCCTATGCTACTCCTTTCCAATATAGAGTAAAGCTCACATAAACCTACCAAAATACCAAAGTCAATGCTACTCTCTATCGACCAATGGTCAATGGTATTATTTATCTTACTCATAATCATCCTAACATTTTCTTTGTTGGTATCATGTTTTCTTGATTTATGCAGGACCCCAGAAAAAGACTCTAGAAAATAGTCAAACTAATTGTCCATTATCTCAAGGGTACCACTCATTTTGGTATCAAGTATTTTCAAATTTCAGATTCATTGGTCAGCTTCACCAAATCTAACTGGGTTGGTGACAATGATTATTAGAACTCCACTTTTGGCTATGTGTTTCACTTCAACACTAGACCATTGGCTTGGTCATGCAAGAAACAAAATTTAGTCTCCTTGTCGAATATAGAAGCAAAATATTGTGGTGTCATTCATGTAGGTACAAACACAATCAAGATTCACCAACTTATGGGTCAAATTCACTTTCATGTTCATGCCTCGACTACAATCTATTATGACAATCAGAGTTCCATTCAAGTTTCTACCAATCCTATTTACCATTGTAAGATGAATCATGTTGAGTTCCATGCTCACTAATTGAGACAATTGGTTCATGAGAACGTTGTCTCTCTTTTATATTGTAGAACATATGATCATGTAGTTGATATCTTCACTAAATCATTATCTGAAGCTATATTTATCAAGCTTCTTATGATTCTTGTTTTTTATGTAGCTGCAATTATGGGGGGATGTCCTACTAAGGTAATTTCACCTCTTGACTATCCAGATCCATGTGTTGATGGGGGGTATCAGAAAATCAAGTTATAATGGTTCATCACACTTCTCTTGAAATCAGTTGATCGAGCAGTTGACCTACATCTGAAAATATTCGGTCGAGTGATCAACCAGATATATACATTGGTATGTTGATTTGTCGACAAGATTTTCGGTTGGAAAGTCAACCAGTAGTTGAATACAGTTGGTATATGGATTGACCATTGAGGAATCAACTACAATTTGGATGTATGGAGGGTTGGTTCAAGAATATTTTTCGAGCCGACTAGACAATGTGGATTTGACAAAGTCAAATATAACAATCGATGGTTATATGTGGACAAGATCCTCCTCATTTCAAAACAGTTGTTTAGATATTGAAGTTATAAATAACAAACCTGATGGGTCATTATCATCATGGTGATATAGGTGTTGTGTACAAGATATCCAATATGCATTGTGATGTTCTAATCACAATGAAATGTGCTCAAGTATTGTAATGGTGTCTTTAGACACCACCTTTTGTCTTCGAAAAATTATTTCCTCTTCGATTATGTACAATTCTATTTTCTTTTTTTTTTTCATTTCAGGTTACACCTAATCCCCAACAACTTCATATCATCATGTAATGGATTCAAAAATTTCAATCAACATACACAATCTTGGGGAACCTCATTACAGTTCTTTCTCAACTTACCCACAATTGTGGTGCCACCATAGGAGCATAATAACATATAGAATGGAGGATGACCCTCTTATGAAAACTTTAGAAAGATTCCAAGACCTTTACAAGAAACTTAAAAAGGCATCATATATCTCATTTGAAAGATTTTTTTGTTAGATAAAATGGGTTTTTCACATAATTTATTTTCGCTTTTTGTTGTGGGAGATAATGTCAATTGAAGCACCAAAGGTATTTACCATAGCAAGGTTGTAAATACCTTGAGTTTCACCATATTTTTTCTCACTCTATAGGCTAAAATATAACAATTTTAATATATCAATGGAAATATCTCTTTGATATCTCAAATGGGTCTTTGATGGAATTTGATTTCATCACCTATAGTAGAATTTATGAATGAATTGTTAAAAATATCAACTTCCCCCAAAATCATGATTTTTCCAAATGAATTTTTAATTTTGTGATTTAATAAATCCTATTGTAATTTCTTTTAGTTTACCCCATAGATTATAATAAATATCTAATATTTTAATTTCCAAGTCTATTATATCATGCACAAACAAAAGGTTACAAGTTAGCCACATAAAACCCTTATTTTCATTTGCAATTGACAAATTGTAAGCATGTTGGTATCATAAACATAATGGGGTCTAATTTTATTTAGCATGGGTGAAATGATGGGAACCATCATTTTTTATTGGGGGAGTATTGATTCAATATTGAAATATTGACAATATGACCTTATATCATGGTATAGTTATATCATCATTTTGGACAATCATTGGAAACCTTATCACAAAGCATCGATGTTGATGGTATACTATGTTGATGATGACATTATTGGGTTGATATATCATGTTCCCAATCAATTGTTTCATACGATAATCAATCATAATGGCAGTATTTACGGAAATCATTATGAAGGAGATATCCCATCCTATGCATGACCATTTGTGCTCAGGATTATTCAAATTAACCTTACAATGGGGACCCAATAAATAATACCTCACACTACTCCTCCTAACAAATATACCCTCTTCCCTCATGGTGCACCACAAGAGCCTCCATCATACTAGGGATCCATGGTCCATAATATCTCTATACCCTAGGCTACCATCATTAATTTGGTCAAAACTTATCCCTCTTAACAAAACCATACTCAAGAAATCCCCCTCCATAAAAATGTAACAAAGGAAATAAAATTAAGGGTAAAAAAAATTGTCAAAATACTACCATTGACCTAACCCAAATTCAAGAATGAGTAGACAATTATACTAGTCGGCCAAATAATGCAAGGGGATGCCATAATAAACTTCAGCAAGGAAATAATATTCAAATCAAGACTAATTTTCCCTACATCCATTGTGGGTCTATGGACATTATCGATTTTAATTGTATCCTAGAAAAATATTTGTAAATGTTGTAAATATACATGTAATAAACAACTGTGATTGTTGGCCTTCCAAGAAAATTGTCCAAGTGACGAGTGATTTGCAAGAACAAAGCCATTGATACCATACAAATTGATTAGGTTCTAAATATAAAGAAGCAATTCGTACCTTTTGTGTATGTGGCACATTATGGAGATCAAATAATTGCTCCATATGAAGTATCCATGTGATTGGGTCCTTGCCATCAAACTTCCTCATATCAATCTTAGGAACATGGTTGGTATTCAAACCAAAGTTTGAGTTTCTCCATTCTTGATTCACCTTCCTTGTGTCCTCTTCATGAATTTCATGGGATGCATTTTCACTTTCAGGTGTCTTCTCTGTTACGAAAATTTTCAACACTTCCATGATCTCCCCTTTTAAACCCTCCATCATCTCTTGTAGTTCATCTTTTGTTACTATCTTATTTTGTAAATCATTTATGTCCCTACGCATTTCTTCACCTTCATCAAGAGTCCAAGTAGGATTGTATGGAGGCTTATTTGGTGTAGAGGTTCCCTTTTTGGGTGGCCTGTTGGCCAAGTATCACTTTTGAACCTTGATTTTGAGGTGGTTCTGCTATACAATATTTTTTTTGTTGTATCTCCCAAGTTTCGGCCCTTCTAGGTATGAAAATTTCTTTTATGTAATTCTCTAATATTTCTTCTATGCATTTCCATAGGTCGAATCAAAATTGGATGTGCCAAGTGGAATTTATGGTAAATTCCCCACAACTTGCCTATTTTTGGCCTTTCCATGAGATATCACTTGTATAGAGTTCCCCGTACAAAATAATTGATATAAAATTCTGAAACTCACACCAGAAATACTATAGACCGTCCACGATCCAATGAAACCAGTCCCACTCAATTTGGATACTCTAGGAAGAAGTTATGATTGTTTTACTTGGAACACCTTCTTGAGACTAGTCAATAGGACTAGTCAGATACCCTATCTTACAAAGGGTGTATCTAGAAATTTAAGATGACACAGAAGCTGAACGTTTTACCACAACTACCTTACTAATTTCTATGAATAGCCTCCATATTTTAGGGTCTGAAACATTATAGAAATTTGTTTATAGAGAAAATTCTGTAATGACTCATTTCAGGATGATTCCAGAACCCTATCTTGTACAGGTTGTATCTCCAAAATTATAAGGCCTTAGGAGCTGAATTTGGAACCCAATGTACCTTGATCCATATAATAAATATCCTCCAAGTCGTTCCTTCTGAAACGTTTTAGAAAACAATTTATGGCTATAATTCCAAAGTGTCTCAGATGTAGCAGCGAAACCCCAAGACCTTGAACTCTGATACCATATGTTAAGAACCAAATATCAATATAGCATAGAAAAACCTCATAAAAATTACTCAACGCCTTGAAAAAGAGATAATTTCAGATAATAAGCCTCTTCGAGGGGGCAACCTCCTTTTACCCCACTTAAATGTTCAAGTACAAGATGATTCAAAATGAAAATGTC
>ML795733.1:393518-415279 GCA_009831015.1 Picea engelmannii | reverse complement strand
AAATGAAAATGTCTCCTTGGTATATATAGGAGACTAGGAGGTATAATTACAACTAATGGCCTAAAGCCGACATAAATAAAATAGCATTACTAATATAATATGCCCCAATTAAGGGGTAATGAGCCAATATTAGGGCTTAATAGGATATGACTCAATTTGTAGCCTCTAAATGGAATTGAAGGGTCGATTCGAAGCATTTCCAGTATATGGAAGGTCAAGGATCATGGATCTCGTGACATGGAATGGAAACTCGACATATTTTTTAATTTTTTAGCACCAAACCCGATGTACGTGAGTTGTAGTGGAGAAACCTGCATATACGCAAGTTGTCTAACTGGTAGGTCATGTATGTGTACAAAAATATGTATTTTTATCTTTGGAGTGAAAAAAAAAGGAGACTTCAAGTCTGGATAGGGAAATGGAAGGTCAAATAAGAAATATGTATGGAGTGAGGAAACATTTTTTTATAACAGATGCCCCCTAATGTGTGAGGTGAGAGGAATATATGTGATGGCTGAAATATATTATAATTCCCAGAAGTGGAGTAATGAATACTTAGCTGGAAGTACTAGTTACTCATGAGACATCATGTGAATAGAGAATTTGAAGTAAAAAACAATGAGACTTCGTTTGATTATGGGCCATTAAGGTATATCATTAACAAATACGAGACAACCCACCGATAAGGAGAGTAGGTGTCAAGTCACCGAGTACATTCCAAAAGTGTGAATAAGGGTATTGAGGTCGAACACTTGAAGAATCTATCGATCATGAGAAATTGATGTATTCCCAACTGTTTATTGTGAGAGAACCTTCCACCGATGACTGCAAGCCTCTAGTTACTCATAGTAATCTAGGTTTCGTTTCCAGAATAGATGAGTTGAAGTCGATGGAAGGAGACCTGCTGAAAGGAGAGAATTAAGGAATAGCACATCATCCATCACGAGGTACAAAGAAATAGCCTGATGATAAGGAGGATCTCAAATGAATAATATGTTCATGAACCAACGACCATGTGTGTCTCTCGCATGCACTAGATGCAAGTAGTGCACAAAAGAGACCCTATGAATAGCAGCCAATAAGGAAAACTGTCGATAAAGGAGAGGAAACCACCAATAGGGATAATAGAATCCGAGACATTGCATGAATCCCAAAGTGTGAATATATTTATTTTCATGGAACACAATGGAAACCCCCCAGTCAGAGACCAATGAGGAAATGTCATCTATTTGGTTTAAGGTTTCCTACCAATGATGAAAGTAGGCCTAGGGTGAAAAGTAGGACAACCACCTCATGTGATTTTGAGATACACTGAGGGTACGGTTGACATAAAAAGTCAAGAGTTATGAGGAATGGATGACACATGATTTAAAATTCCTTTGAACAAGAGCATGAGACATATAGATAACACAAAAAGCATAGACTTAATACTGATTATTGACAAAATCTTGCAAGGCAGGAGGCATCAACAAACTCTCTATAGGGACTAGAGGAATAACCAATTGAAGGAGTAAACTCTAAGTAATGAGATCAAATTCCTAAGTTCATGATAATCCCATAAATTGGATGAAAATGGACTCAATAATTTGTGTTATTTTCAATGGAGACACAACTACTGTCAATAAGAGATAATAATCTTTTCTCACCCATCTTTTTGTTTTCCATAGGAAAATAAATTCTATGATAGAGGAGAGGAAAGCAGTGTCATGAGTAAGCAAATAGTTCTAGGAAGTGGAACATACCTATTCTCAATGCAAGGGAATGAATGCAGGGAGTGGACACTCAGGGGGATGTTTCCTCTATGGGTAAAGGGTGTCAAGTTGCAACTGATGTATGGAATACATTGCTTGGCCAGAGATGAGAATTATTGAGACAAGAGGCTTATAATGAGAAATCTCAAGCCGAAAATAGGATCAACAATGAAAGAAGGATAATGGAATGAAATTAAAGCTTAACTCAAAAATGTCCTTTTTCATAGATTTAGTCCCCTAGGCTTGAAAAAGTATAAAATAATACCCAGCGGAAATCTTCTAGCCAATTGAAACTAGAGTATTCATTTTTCGTAATTAGTCTACTTGATCTGGAAAAGGGTTAAACTTATACCAATTAGACATCCTTTCAAAACCATTTAACGAGTGTGAAAGAGAGAAGTTTACTCAACAATCTTTTCATTTTTGGGGGAGTTGGAAAAGAACTTGATGCAGGAGCATCGTAAGCAAGCGCAAGTGGAAGACAACTGGATATGAACCAATGTGCATTTTGAAGACATTTTGAATTTCAAAAGATGAAACATTAATGTAATATCTGGAAAGATATATTATCTTTTATGGTTTGGAGGTTGTAACACAGATCTTGAGCGTTTGTGTCCATCTGCCGGTTGTATTCATTTAATGTAATGAATGTAAAGTAGATGTAGGCTTTAATTCGATTAGATATCTTGAGGTTGTAGGAGGTAAAACTTGAGAAAGCTCCCTTGTATGTATTGTATTATATTATTATTCTCATTGTATTTAGAAGTTGTAGAGCAAGAGAGCATAGGAGAGTAGAGGGAACAAAGGTTGTAGAAGTTGTATGAGAAGATAGTTTTTACTCTTGAACCCAAATACAGAAGCACTTGAATTAATATAAGAATGCTATGATCCAATTTCATGGTGTTGATATGGTCACTGTTTGCATATATTGAATATTATGTTTATAGTTTTCTTATATACTTTGTTTTCATTTGTTTCAATGTTGTATGTGTATCTGTGATTTCATGTTGAATGTATGAAGTCTGTGAGAGGGAGAGTGTAAGTTTCAATTGTTTCTCTTCCTAAGAATTCCTACAAGGAGTGAAATGAAAGTCCACAAGGAGTGCATTGACATGATTCTGAGTTTATCTCAGAAAATCTCAGGAGGGATATCGTTGTTCTTATACCAGCAGAAGTGCAAGTATAGAACAGAGTCGTGCAAGGTGTGCGCAGGCCAGTTGAAGTCTTAGAATTTCCAACCCAAGTGAGTGGTTGAATAACTTTTGTCGCGAGGAGTGTGCATAGTTGGAGTGTTCATATAATCAGAGATTATTGTGAAGGTCACAGGAGTGCGTGAAAGAATTCCTTTGAATCCTTGAGTTTGCAGTAAGGACCAAGATTAGGAGGGATAGAGTCTTTGAAGAGTTTTAAGGAAGGACGAGGGTTGAATTTACCTCGCAGAAATCAAGCTCAGAAGGGTTGTTTCCACGTTATTTGGCCAGGAAGTATCGAGAAATTGAATGGACGATGGAAACTCTCAGAGGGAGAAATGTCAAAACCCGTGGACCGTCAGATCCAACGGAGTTGCAGGGAGGATAAAGGCGAGATCCATTCAACACTCGCAAGTTCAAGAGGGATAGTAGCCATTAGATCCAAAGGATTGTGAGCATTGATTTCAGACGCCCTAAAATATCAAAAATTTAGGAATCGAGAGTGTGGAGGAAATAGCTACCCGAAAATCGTGATATGCAAATTCTCGACGTAATTTGTATCGTCATATCATCTAAGGTTTGGGACCGTTGATCTGTGGTGAATAAATATCATGATTTCTACTATTGGGCGATGGGAGGAAGATGCATTCCAAATCACCGATACGCAAAATCCCGACACATGAAAGTTGGGCCCCAGGTCATAGCCGACGGTCACATGAGTTAAGGGAGGAGTTAGAGACTGTTATCCCATTTTGGGATTTTGGGAATTGGAGGAGTCGGGGTGCATTGCAGTGAAATTCCTGACATTGCAAAACGTGACGGGCCCTTTTGGGGTAAGGTTGTGGTCACAACAATGGTCACGTGGAGTGGAGGTTAGCGTCTAGTGTTTGTTAGCGCGGGCATAACTTCTAAAGGGATACCTGTGGTTATATGTGTTGAAGGTTCTAGCTGAGAAATAAGGAGCCATTCTGCCTCAAGAATTTGAATATCCATAAGCCGAGAGGTCAAGCAAACCCTACTGAGTTTGGGGGGTCTATGTCAGGTGGTATCAGATCTACCAACTTTTGTTTTCTGTAGAGGGAAGACAGAGGACAGTTGTGATTTGAATTCTCCATGGACAGATTGAAACCATGCCGCCAAGAATGTGTCAAGAGAGAGTTATGCCCGATCCATCTGTGGAAAGGGAGATGAGATAACTTTGTGCTTGATTAGATTCTATGGAGATAACACAGAGGCAAACACCTGATGTTGGAGATGTCAGTGAAGCCAAAAGAGAGAATGAGGCTGGAGGTGAAGAAGAAGTTGTAGCCGAAGATGTTGCAGGAGAACGTCTATTCAAGGTTGTTGCAAGAATTGATGCCAGAGAAAAAATGGATATCCCGATGTATGAAGGAAATTAGACATTGAGGAGCTGCTAGATTGGTTTAGAGTTCTGGATAAATATTTTGATTATGAATATATTGAAGAACACAATAAAATAAAGAACGTTGTCACTAGACTGAAAGGACATGCAACACTATGGTGGGATGAACTGTAGGCTGACAGACATTGCAAAGGAAAACAAAGAATTAAGAGCTGGGATAGGATGGTCACAAAGATGAAAGCCAAATTCATACCCAGATATTACCAAATCAACCTGTTTCGAAGAATGCATAATTTAAGACAGAAAGGGATGACAATGAAGGAATACACTTAGGAGTTTTACAGGATAAACATTAGAGATGGTCATCATGAGAGTGATGATGAAAAATTCGCCAGATATATGAATGGCCTAAGATATGACATTCAGGATGAGATGAGCATGGTGAAAATTGGGAATGTAGAAGAGGCTTATCAGGTTGCTTTAAAGGCAGAAGAGAAATTGGCTCGAAAACAAGGTCAAAGGGGCAGAGGTAGAAGTCATAGAAAAGGCAAAGTAGTTTCCCAAGACAGATTATAGAATCCCAAGCAAGAGGAAGAGGAAGAGGCATAGGAGATGAAATAAAGTGTTTTGTCTGTGGAAAGATCAGACACAAATATTGGGAATGTCCCTATAGTAAAAGAGATGGAGGAGGCGAAGCTCACATTTCAGAAGCGCAAAGGTGAAATGTTGAGGCAGAGGATGCGTAAGGCGGAAGATCCTTAATGATGAGGAAAGTTATCTTGAAGCCAGAGAAAGAGGCGGAGAATCCAATCCAGAGGAACAATTTGTTTAGAACTACTTGAAAGGCCAAGGATAGGGTATGCAAGGTAATAGTTGATAGTGGAAGCATGGATAATATAGTATCCACAGAGATGGTGGAAAAGATGGAATTGGAGACAGTTGCACATCCAAGCCCATATAAGGTTTCGTGGTTGCAACAAGGACATCAGGTAACAGTCACTAAACAATGTTTAGTTGAATTTAAGATGGGAGGTTACAGAGATGATATCTTATGTGATTTCATTCCCATGGATGTATGCCATATTTGGTTGGGGAGACCGTGGCAATAGAACATAAATGTTATCCATGACGGAAAAAAGAACAACTATACTTTCGAAAAGAATGGTAGGATGCATATGTTTCTGCCAATTGAAGACAAGAAGGTGAAAGAAGAAACAATCAATACTATACTTCTCATGAGTGGGAAGGAACTTCTGGATGAATTCAAGAAAGGTGAAGACATGAAGTTTGTTGTGGTAAGAAAACCTAGAGTCATCTTGACCAGTACTTCAATGGATGATCTACCTGAGGAAATTCAGGAACTGTTGGATAATTTCATTGATATAGTGGTGGACGATTTACCTTGTTTGTTGCCACCCATTATAAGTATAAGCCATCACATTGACCTTATACCAAGAGCAATTTTACCAAAAAAAGAAGTGTACAGATTGACGCTGCAGGAGAATGAAGAGGTTAAGAAGAAATTCCAAGATTTGATGGACAAAGGGTTGATTAGAGAAAGCTTGAGTCCCTACGTTGTGCCAATAGTGTTAAGTCCAAATAAATATGGTGGATGGAGGATTTGTATAGACTCAAGGGCTATAAACAAAATTACCATCAGGTATAGATTTCCTTTACCCAGGATGGATGACTTGATGGATTGCTTAAGTGGGGAAAATGTTTTTTCAAAAATTGATTTGAAAAGAGGATATCATCAGATTCAAATGAGGGAAGGTGATGAATGGAAGATAGCATTCAATATGAATGAAGGACTGTACGAATGGCTTGTCATGCTATTTGGATTAACGAATGCGCCAAGTAATTTTATGAGATTAATGAAAGAAGTCTTGAAGGATTTCATTGGAAAATTTGTAATTGTGTATCTTGATGATATACTAATCTTCAAAAATAATGAGGAAGAACATTTGCGACATTTAACTCTAGTGATGAGGAGGTTTCAACAAGAGAATTTGTTGATAAATCTGAATAAGTCGTCTTTCATGAGGAAAGAACTCATTTATTTGGGTTTTGTGATCTCTTCGAATGAGTTGATGATGGATCTGGAGAAAGTAAAAGAAATCAAAGAATGGTCGTCGCCAAGGAATATATTTGAAGTCAGAGGCTTTCATGGACTAGCCAATTTTTGTTGGACACACCTACCACACTTAGAGGGGGGGGGTGAATGAGTGTGGGGCTCTTTTTCCCAAAATTTCCCTCTTACACAAAACTCATTAGCTAGCATTCAACATTTTACTCATTACTCATTGCTATAATTTATAACCAATTAGATTTGAACACATATCAACAACATATATCAGCAATATATCATCAAAAAATCATCTCCACAAGGAACACAAGGAACAAAATATGTATGTACAATTTTTATTTTTATTATGGACTTCAATCCGGGGGTTTTTAAGCAACAATTGAATAGAGTAAAATTCTACAAGAGAACCATCTCTATATGAATGACTAAACTTACATTCTCAGCACCAACTGAGATGAGGAAACAATCCTCAATAGATATCAATATGTATCATAAACAAGTGCATCAACCATGCACCAACCTGTGCCAAACAACATGTAATCAACCTGTACCATAAACAAGTGCATCCAACCATGTACCAAGTATATACCAATCATGTGTCAACTAGTCATCAACAATTACTCATCAATATGTACCAACATCATAAACTATACACCTCATGTATGTGCCAACTCATCAACTATTTGTCTCAACCATGACTAGTTTTGGATTAGTCAACAACCCTAACTTGAAATAATCATAACTTTGTACCTATAATGAATAAATATATGAAAATGATATACAATGTTCTTTAGTGTGTTTTATGCAATTCCTCTAGGTTTCACTACTTGGAACCTCTCAAAAAAGGAGCTATAGCAAAAATGGCATACCTTGCTAAATTTTGGCTTATTCTAGAGAGTGACCTTGTAGAGCGTGCCCCGCACGGAATATTTTTTGAATCAATATGAAACCATTACACAGAATACTAAAGATTGTATTCTAACTAACACAACTAGTCTCACAAAATTTGGATCTTTTATTAATAAGTTATGACGTTTTTACCTGAAACACCTATTTTAGACTAGTTTCAGGACTAGCCACAAACCCTATTTTCCATGGAGTGTATCTCCAAAACTACAAGGACCTAGAAGCTTAATTTTTTACAGAATATACTTGGATATGTTTCATCAATTTCATATCAATATCACAGTCTGAATCAATATATAAACAAAATTATTACGAAAATGGCGAGATGACCTGTAAATAACATACCTTAGAAAGCATCATGAAATGAATTTATCCTCCCTTGAATTCCGGACCTATTTTATTCACCTTCCCTCTGAAATTAGGCTTATATATCCTTTGGTTACCTTAGTCACCTCTAGATATCCAATATTCGCAAGTGTTCCACACCAAAAATGCTCAAGAATCTCTCACAAGAAGTTGTCCACCAATACTCCGAAAGATATTCTCACAAGAAGATCTCCATTGATCCACAAAAAAAGATGATCTACAGGATACCATTGCTATATTATTTATACTTTCATCCTCTAGGTCACTTAACCCATTTTTAGGTCACTTAACCCATTTATAGGTCACTTAACCTGTTTTCCTTATTTTAGGGTTAACCACTTTCCATAAATAGAAAGTTCTCCTATACTTTATCATTTAAATATTCCTTCTTGATTTTGTCACCTTACTTTATCATTTCTTGATTTTTTTACTTCTCTTTATTATTTAAATAATCCACCTTGACTTTGTCACTTTACTTTGTCATTTAAATAATGATTTCTTCTTTTAGGTCACTCTGACTTCTTTGACCTTGGGGGATTCAAGCCTTCATGTGGGGGTCCTTCATCTTCGTATGGCTGTAACTCTCAAACCACGAGGAGTTATGTGACATTCCACATACCACCAGAAATGGCATGACAAGAACTATCCATATAGGATAGTTTCACCAACAATTTCCTTGATATTCATCTCAGTATTCCACATACAAGAATGGGTCCTCCAACCATTCTTCTAGGATAACTCAATCCACAAAGCGTCTTCCCGTGAGGGCTTTCACCATAAGGGGACCACTTTGGAGTTCATCCATTTGTGCACCTTATCAATAATGATAAGAAAATAATGAGAGAATGGGTCCTCCAACCATTCTTATAGGATAACTCAATCCACAAAGTGTCTTCTCGTGAGGGATTTCACCATAACAGGACCACTTTGGAGTTCATCCATTTGCACACCTTATAAATCATGATAAGAAAATAATGAGTCATCTATACATTTTTCCAACAATGCATCATATACCAATGAAACCACATCGATCCATCTTCATCATGTATCAATGACAACTCATTGACCCATCTTCATCATATCAATGACGACTCATTGATCCATCTTCATCTATGGATTCTCATCAAGGACAATACATATTACATTACATCAATCATCAATCAATAAATCATTTGGCATCAATCAATTAGTTGGCATCAATCAATCAGACCATTGGAATCAATGACAACATGATCCAACAATCTCCCCCTTTGGCATTGATGGCAATACCAATATTGATGTCAACACCAATTATGAATTATTGATGTCAACATGTAGATAAGGCATGCTCTAAATAAATAGTCAATGTGACAATCTCTCCCAAATGTGACTATCTCTCCCAATCAATAATCATCAATCACATCAATGTGACTATCTGTCCCCCTTTGACATCAATGGAAAAGGGCCATTTTCCTCTTGGGGCTGCTCCCCCTACTTAAAATTTCATTGGGGATGTTGCCCCTATCTAAGTGCCTTTGATCTTCCTGTGAATAATATCTCCCCTTTTGAACAAGGGATATCACTCTGATGTAATTCTAAAAATACATTGAACATACTCCCCCCGTGACCATCTCTCCTCCTGGAATTATGCCTCTGTGCTCTTTCTTCAAATATAGGGATCTTTTCTAGGTATGCATTTGATAAATATCTCCTCCTAAAATCATGGGAAGAATAATGACTCCCCCTATGGGTATGTCTCCCCTATATTCTCTGCAAGATGAACAATTTGCTACCATATAATGATCCTTGGACCTGTTCATGCATCAAAATCATGTTATACCAAGCATCATGAAGCAAAAGATATGCCAACAATGAAATAAAGAATCATGAGCAAAATATCAACCAAGTACATTTTGTACCAAAATGTGTGCTCGTCATGCACAACACCTATGTACACCAACCATGTACATCAACATCATGCAATGTGCCAAAATATATCATCCATGGAATGTATCAATCATATGCCTCTATCAGCATGCCAACATGTGCATCTACCAATATGCCAACCATCTGCATCTACCAATATGCCAACCATTTTCATCTAACAATATGCCAACCATATGCCATATCACTCATGATATGTCTCCATCATGAACCAAGTGCCACAATCATGTATCTTAAACAAATACCAATTGTTGTGTTGTTCAAGTAGTACCAATGGTTTAGTATCATCAAGCATATTCTATCTATGAGTGTACCAAACATGTATCAATTATAGATCAAGCTATGAATCATCAATGATGTACAACATGATCACCTCATCAACTCACCAACCACATGTCCCAATGTGTAGCCCATCCATATGCTAAATGCATGCATCAAGATTTCCAACAAGTAATCTTCCAATACATCATCAAGATATATCAAATAACCAAGGTGTCATAACTTCACTCTCATAACCAACAGTGTTCTTCAATAGAAAATGCATCAATCCATACTCATGGGTTAGTGCCATGCACCCAAGATTTTATTTACATCATCACCTTACATAATCCAATATAGAATCATGAAAACCTGCAATAAACCATGTCAGACACTGCATCATAGAGTTATACCATCACATCAAACTGCAATCCCTGTGCATATCCCTTTTCCTTAGGCTTCACCACATATACGCGGCCTACTGCACAAACAACTTGCATATGTACACGACCTATACAAGTTCATATTGCGTATGTACGCGACTGATACCACTATCACCCACGTATGCCTTAGTAGATGACATTTTTGAACTTCCCTTTAGTCTTTCATTATGTTCTGGATTCTCTGTCTTATTCACCCACTTCTATAGATGTCCCTTCTCCTCATAACTTGAGCTCTGAGCATCCATCTTTTCAAAGATGTCTCCCTTCCTTACTTCATTCCTTCTTCTAGCAATGTTGTTTGAAGTCCTCATCATAGACTTTCTTTTTGTGTTCCATCACTCCTGGGATTTGTGGCCAAATCCACTACAGCTGTAGCATCTCATGGTGTTACAGTGAACAAGAATGTGTCCTACTTGATCACATCTCCAACACCTTATGGTGTTATGAAATCTTACATTATATCTTCTTTCATAAGATCTACATTCAAAATATTTGTGACCATATTCACTACATGAATAACAATGACCATGAAAAATACTTTCATACCTTTGATTTGGTGTCCCAAAGATAGCTTCTTGATGTCTTCCTTGCTTTGTTCTTTTGAAATTTTCCTTGCCTTGTGTAGATGGTTTCTTTTCAGCATTGTCTTCCTTCTTTGATGGACTTACCTCATGCTTCTTTGAGGTGCTTGCTTCAGCATGTGTAGCTTCTTCTTTGTATCCAAGTCTTGATTTATCACATGGTGATCTTTGACTTTCCAAGATCTCATCCAAGATTTGTGAGATATTCAATAATTTGTTTGACTTCTCTACCTTCTTTTTAAGGTCAACAACTTCAACTTCTAACTTATCACATGACTCTTCCTTTTCATTAATTTGATTCTTCAAAAGTTCTTCTACCCTTTTGGCTTCTTCAATTTGGGTCTTGAGATGAATAATAGTTTCAAAACTTTTGCTAATCTCATCATCTACCTTCATACCTTCTTTTTCATCTTTTAGTCTTGTGATCTCTTCTTCCTTTTCTTCTAATTGAGTCTTATTTCTCTCTTCTTGTTCCTTTAGCATTCCCTTTAACTTCAATATGTGCCTTTGACTTCTCCTAAGAAACTTCTTAGTGTTATCCGAAAGATAGTTATAGTGTGTATAAAAATGATCACTTCTATATCTACATAAACCCTCTTCAACTTCTTTTTGAATTTCTAATAGATCTTCTTCTATTCTTTCCATGGGATAATTTCCATCAAAATTTACACAAACTATTTCTAGATCATCTTCTTCACTTGAGAAAAATTCAACATCATCACATTTTGAATCATTGCAATCAAGAGTCTTTGGAGATTCTTTACCTTTATTTGAAGTATCTTCAAGATATTCCTTTTTGCCAACATTATCACTTGATTCTTTGTCTTCATTTGAAATGTTTTCAAGATCACATTTAGAAATAATAAAATCAAGGGTTTTTAGAGATTCTTTACCTTTGATAATCTTGATGGAGTGGTCTTCAATATCTTCCTTCTCCTTATTGCTTTGATATGTCTCCTCTAGCTTTAGTCATAGATCCTTGGTGGAAGTGCATTGTTCCATGCTTTCATTGATATGGCTTGAGAGTCCACTAAGAATGGTCTTGAGAGCCAATGAATCATTCTTCTTTCCTTCCCTTTGAGCTGCAAACGTTAACTTTTTCTTCAAAGGAATGGATCCACCAATGCCTGCCTTCCAAATAGCTCCTCCCATTGTCTTCAAATACACTCTCATCTCTATTCTCCAAGTAGAATAGTTTTCCTCATCAAGGATTGGTATTTCATCATCCATTTGTGTGTCTATGGATCTCCTTCAAGCTTGTTAAGTCTTGCAGTGAAGGCCTGATCTGATACCAATTGTTGGACACACCTACCACACTTAGAGGGGGAGGGGGTGAATGAGTGTGGGGTTATTTTTCCCAAAATTCCCCTCTTACAAAAAACTTATTAGTTAGCATTCAACATTTTACTCATTACTCATTGTTTTCATTTATAACCAGTTAGATGTGAACACATATCAACAAAATATATTGGCAATATATCATCAACAAATAATCTCCACAAGGAACACAATATGTATGTACAATTTTTCTTTTAATTATGGACTTCAATCCGGGGGTTTTTCAGCAACAACTGAATAGAGTACAACTCTACAAGAGAACCAGCTCTATATGAAAGACTCATATTACATTCTCAGAAACAACTAAGATGAGGAAAAAATCCTCAACAGATATCAATATGTACCATAAACAAGTGCATCAACCATGCACCAACCTGTGCCAAACAACATGTAATCAACCTGTACCATAAACAAGTGCATCCAACCATGTACCAAGTATATACCAATCATGTTTCAACTACTCATCAACAATGAATAATCAATATGTACCAAAATCATAAACTATACACCTCATGTATGTTTCAACTCATCAACTACTTGTCTCAACCATGACTAGTTTTGGATTAGTCAACAACCCTAACTTGAAATAATCATAACTTTGTACATGTAATGATTAAAGATCTGAAACTGATATACAATGTTCTTTAGTGTGTTTTATACAATTCCTCCAGGTTTCACTACTTGGAACCTCTCATAAAAAAAGTTATAGAAAAAATGGCATACCTTGTTGAATTCTGGCTTATTCTAGAGAGCGACCTTGTAGAGCGTGCCCCGCATGGAATATCTGTTGAATCGATCTAAAAATGTTACATAGCATACTAAATACTAGAATATAACCAACACAATTGGTCTCACTGAATTTGTAATTATTATTAATAATTTCTTATGTTTTTACCCAAAACACTTGTTTTAGACTAGTTTCAAGACTAGCCACAAACCCTATTTTCCACAGAGTGTATCTCCAAAAGTACAAAGAACCACAAGATAAATTATTTATCACATATACTTGGATATGTTTCCTCAATGGAATATCAATAACATGGTCTGAATCATTATAGAAAAAAATTATTACGAAAATGGTGAGATGACTTGGAAATAACATACCTTAGAAAACATCATGAAAATAATTTATCCTCCCTTGAATTATGACCCTCTTTTCTTCATATTCCCTCTTAAATTCAGCTTAGATATCCTTTGGTTACCTTAGTCACCTATATATGTTCAATATTCTCAAGTGTTCCACACCAAAAATGATCAAGAAGCTCTCACAAGAAGCTCTCCACCAATACTCCAAAATATATTCTCACAAGAAGCTCTCAATTGATCCACAAAAAAGAATGATCTACAAGAGACCATTGCTATCTTATTTATACTTTCATCCTCTAGGTCAATTAACCCATTTTTAGGTCACTTAACCCATTTTCCTTATTCTAGGGTTAACCACTTTCCATAAATAGAAAGTTCTCCAATACTTGATCATTTAAATATTCCTTCTTGATTTTGTCACCTTACTTTATCATTTCTTGATTTTTTCACTTCTCTTTATTATTTAAATAATCCACCTTGACTTTGTCACTTTACTTTATAATTTAAATACTGATTTATTCTTTTAAGTCACTTTGACTTCTTTGACCCTGGGGGCTTCAAGCCTTCATGTGGGGGTCCTTCATCTTCGTATGGCCATAACTCTCAAACCACGAGGAGTTATGTGACATTCCACATACCACCAGAAATGGAATGACAAGAAATATCCATAGAGGATAGTTTCACCAACAATTTCATTGATATTCATCTCATTATTCCACATACAAGAATGGGTCCTCCAACCATTCTTCTAGGATAACTCAGTCCACAAAGCGTCTTCCCGTGAGGGATTTCACCATAAGGGGACCACTTTGGATTTCATCCATTTGTGCAACTTATCAATCATGATAAGAAAATAATGAGAGCATGGGTCCTCCAACCATTCTTCTAGGATAACTCAATCCGCAAAGCGTCTTCCCATGAGGGATTTCACCATAACGGGACCACTTTTGAGTTCATCCATTTGTGCACCTTATCAATCGTGATAAGACAATAATGAGTCATCTATACATTTTTCCAACAATGCATCACTTACCAATGAAACCACATCGATCAATCCTCATCATGTATCAATGACAACTCATTGATCCATCTTCATCATATCAATGACAACTCATTGATCCATCTTCATCTATGCATTTTGATCAAGGACAATACATATTACATTATATCAATCATCAATCAATCCTTTAGCATCAATCAATCACTTGAAATCAATCAATCAAACTAATGGAATCAATGACAACATGATCCAACAATTTTTACAGGAAGTTCATTAAAAATTTTAGTGGAATTTGTGCAACAATGATGGACATAGTCAAGAAAAGACATAAATATTTTCATTGGATAGAGGAAGAAGAGAAAAGTTTCAAGTTGTTAAAGGAGAAGATAACCAAACAACCAGTTCTGGTTCTTCCAGACTTCATTAAAAAATTCCAAGTCAGATGTGACGCAAGTGGATTTGCGGTTGGAGCAATCTTAATTCAAGCCAATAGACCGATTGTATAATTCAGTGAAAATTTGAGTGATACCAAGATGAAATATTCCACGTATGATAACAAGTTTTATGTAGTCATATAAGTGTTGAAGAAGTGGAGACACTACTTGGTTCCGAAGGAGTTCATTCTGTATAGCGACAATCATGCCTTATAGTTTATAACCAAACAAGAGAAATTGAACCAGAAAC
This sequence comes from Picea engelmannii, assembly GCA_009831015.1. NCBI lineage: Eukaryota > Viridiplantae > Streptophyta > Pinopsida > Pinales > Pinaceae > Picea > Picea engelmannii. The sequence goes on along the minus strand of ML795733.1, from coordinate 400,304 downwards.
ATGAAAAATGGGTTGAATTTATGCATAAATTTACTTTTTTTATAAAACACATTTATGGAACTGCTAACAAGGTTGTTGATGCATTGAGCAGAAAATGTTTGATTCTGCAGGAGTTTCATGTGAAGACCTTAGGTTTTGATATCCTTAAGGATATGTACAGAGATGATTCAGATTTCAAGGACACTTATGAAGCATGTGAGAATCATGTTTTGAGAGATAGAATCCAATGGATTGAATATTTGATTCAAGATGGACTGTTATTCAAAGGAAATCAGTTGTGTATCCCGAAAAGTTCTATGAGAGAAAACCTTTTAAAGGAAAAACATAGTGGGGGATTGGCTGGACATTTCAGCCATGACAAACATTTGTGCAACTGAACAGTTTTTATTATTGGTCAGGGATGAGGAAGGATGTCAAGAAATTTTCCAACAGATGTAGAATTTGTTAGCACGCAAAGGCGAAAATACAAAATATAGGGTTGTATCAACCACTGTCAATACCGGAGAGACCATGGGACGCGGTAAGCGTGGATTTTGTGTTAGGACTGTCAAGGACACAGAGAGGTTGTGATTCCATATTCGTGGTAGTTGACAGATTATAAAAAATGGAACATTTAATTTCATGTCAGAAAACCACTGATGCAACACACATTACAAATCTGTTTTCCAGAGAAGTTGTTTGACTTCATGGTTTACCCAGGAGTATTGTTTCAGACAAGGATACCAAATTTGTTGGTCATTTCTGGAGGACACTATGGAAGAAGTTGGGGACAGATTTATCTTTTAGCTCAGCATATCACACTCAGACGGATGGACAGACAAAGGTAATAAATTGAAGTTTGGGGGGCTTACTGAGGAGTTTAGTAGTTGAACATCACAGTCAGTGGGATCAGATTATGCCGCAAGTGGAATTTTCATATAATGACTCACCTAACAGAAGAACAGGACAGAGCCCATTCTAGATAATGTATAGAATGCAGTCGAGAGGAGTATCTGAGTTGAGAGACTTAGAGCAGAGTGAGTTTAGAAGTGTTGGAGCAGAATATTTTGCAACAGAGATGCAAGAGCTCCATAGTAATATTAAAGAGCGGTTGCAGAATTCCAACCAGGAATACAAGCACAGAGAAGATCAACACAGAAGAGAGATTCAGTTCGAAGTGGGAGATTTAGTCTTAGCATGACTAAGAAAAGAAAGGTTCCCAAGGGGAACATACAATAAACTGAAGATGAAAAATATAGGACTGTGTAAGATTTTACGAAAATTTGAGGCAAATGCTTATGAGATAAATTGCCAGATGGTGTGGGAATATCACCCATATTCAATGTAGCAGATTTGTATCCTTATAGAGAAGATGAAGCAGGAGGAGAAGAGAATTAGAAGGAAATTCAGTGGGTTAAACAGATGCTTGTAGCTGAAAAGCCACATATGGAAAACATCATCGATCAGAGAGTTAGTAAGAAAGCCCGTAGAAAGACATATCTAGAGTATTTGGTAAAATGGAAAGGACACCCGATTGAGGATGCCAGTTTGGAAAGTGAAGCGGATATACAAAAACATGGACAGATTGTGCAGGAGCTCATGGAAAGGAGTCCATGAATTTTTCATCCAGAGGAGTATGATGCAGGAGCATCGTAAGCAAGCACAAGTGGAAGACAGTTGGATATGCACCGATGCACATTTTGAAGACATTTTGAATTTCAAAAGATGAAACATTAATGTAATATCTAGAAAGATATATTTGCTTTTATGGTTTGGAGGTTGTAACACAGATATTAATCATTTGTGTTCATCTGCCGCTTGTAGGCATTTAAGGTAATGAATGTAAAGTAGATGTAGGCTTTAATTCGATTAGATAGCTTGAGGTTTCAAAAGGGAAAACTCGAGAAATCTCCCTCGTATGTATTGTATTGTATTATTATTCTCATTGTAGTTAGAAGTTGTAGAGAAAGAGAGCACAGGAGAGCAGAGGGAACAAAGGTTGTAGAAGTTGTATGAGCAGATAGATGTTACTATTGAACCTATGTACATAAGCACTTGAATTAATATAAGAATGCTTTGATCCAATTTGATGGTGTTGTTATGGTCACTATTTTCATCTATTGAATGGTATATTTACAGTTTGCTTATATACTCTGTTTTCATTTGTTTCAATGCTATATGTGTATCTGTGATTTCATGTTGAATGTATGAATTTCGTGAGAGGGAGAGTGTAAGTTTCAATTGTTTCTCTTCCTGAGAATTCCTACAAGGAGTGCAGTGAAAGTCCACAAGGAGTGCGTTGACAAGATTCTGAGTTTATCTCAGAAAATCTCAGGAGGGAAACCTTTGTTCTTATACCAGCAGAAGTGAAAGTATAACACAGAGCCATGCAAGGTGTGCGCAGGCTGGTTGAAGTCTTAGACTTTCCAACCCAAGTGAGTGGTTGAAGAAATTCTACCACGAGGAGTGCGCATAGTTGGAGTGTTCAGATAATCAAATATTATCGTGAAGGCCACAAGAGTGCATGCAAGAATTCCTTTGAATCCTTGAGTTTGCAATAAGGACCAAGCTCAGGAGGGATAGAGTCTTCGAAGAGTTTGAAGGAAGGATGAGGGTTGAAGTTACTGAGAAAAAACCAAGCTCAGAAGGGTTGACATTGAGTTATTTGGCTAGGAATTATCAAGAACTTGAACAGACGGTGGAAAATCTCAGAGGGAGAAACAGTGATACCCGTGGACCGTCAGATCTAACAAAGTTGCAGGGAGGATAAAGGCGAGATTATTTCAACACTCGCAAGTTCAAGAGGGATAGTAGTTGTTAGATCCATAGGATTGTGAGTGTTGATTTCGGACGCTCCAAAATATTGGGAATTTGGGAATCGGGAGTGTGGAGGAAACAACTACTCGGAAGTCATGATACGCGAATTCCCGACGTAATCTAGACCGTCAAATCATTGAAGTTTGGGGACTGTTGGTCTGTGGTGAAGAAATATCACCATTTCGGCTATTAGGCGATGAGAGGAAGCTACATTGCAAATCCCTGATACGCGAAATCCCGACGCGCCAAAAGTTGGGCCCCAGGTCATAGCCGAGGGTCACATCGGTGAAGATTTAAGGGAGGAGCTAGAGACCGTTAGCCCATTTAGGGATTTTGGGAATTGGAGGAGTCAGAGTGAATTGCAGTGAAAGTCTCTACATCATGAAATGCGACATGCCCTTTTGGGGTAAGGTTGTGGTCATGACGGTGGCCACGTGGAGTGGAGGTTAGCATCTAGTGCTTGTTCGCACAGGCGTAACTTCTAAAGGGAGACCTATGGCTATATGTGTTGAAGGCTCTAGCCAGGAACTAAAGAGCCATTCCATCTCGGTAATTTGAATATCCATAGGCTGGGAGGTCAAGTGGACCCTGCTGAGGTGGGGGGTCTGTGTCAAAACTTAACCAAGACTTGGGGGGAGTCCCATAGGTAATAGACATAATTCTCATGAGTAAGAAAATGGGGTATGAACTCAAAGACATATTGGGACTATAAGGAACTCTTGGTCCTATGGAATAACTTCTGCATGGGTGCCAAATGACAAAAAGGGTTCTAGATAGGGTACCCATGTTTACAAATTCTTTACCACTTAATAACAATACTTCTACTAATAGTGAGAAGGTTCTTTGTTGTTAAGAAATGGGTTTGTACCTAAGGTGTATGAATCACAGTCATAGGATGATGCAGGAATGCAAGGCATGGTGAAAACCTATCCTATATGTCGGTGAAAGAATATACCTGTCGAAGGCATGGATGAGCGATGTGATGCTAGAAATCCGTTAAAAACCCTGGACAAAACCACTTAAAACCAAGTCTTTCACTATGCTATTAGTCCATAAGGTAAAAAATAGAAAAGATAGGGTAAAAATATACAAAGCAGTTAAAAAAATTCTTTTAATAGTAAAAATAAGAAAATTTACCATACCATTTGAGTTTTTCACCCACATAGTGCTTTTGAGGCCATTTTACCCATGATCTCCTGGTGGTTATTGCAGGAGCTATGATCAACAGAATAGAAAACCATATGGACTAGGTTAGTGCCCATCCCATTTACTTCCATTTCAATGGTTTACATTTTAGTTTTAGTCACCATTTTTTGAGTATTTGAGGTCGTTACTTAGAAACTAGGTTGTACGTGGGTGACAGTTCATCGGGTCACATATACGACCACATTTACATAGGAAAAGTGAAGCATGCATGTGTATATGAATCCATATATGTTAATTTCATAAGGTTATCCCATGTACAAGTCCGTAAACAAGTTTTTGAAAGGGATTAACTAAAAAAATGGTGTTTCCTTTGTAGGATGGTTATTGAATGGAGGGAAATGGAGCATGAGGGGGTGGATGCAGTAGAAGAAAGAGATGACAGGGCCCAACAAGATTTGAAATGATGTGGGATCTATAAATTTTGGGCCATCAAAGGAATGAGGGCTCAAGTGAGGTTGCTCTAGTTATTGATAAACTATTGGGATACAGAGACAGAGGCATTCAATATCGATGGGAAACCATTGAGAATTGAATTGGATGACATATGCTTTATCATAGGAATGTATCGTCAGGAAGAGATCATGAATCTCAAGGCCAGAGGGGCTAGAGGCGATATGACTATGGAGGACTACATTGCCACCCACTATGTTTTAGGCACAGATAAAGTAGGGAGCCAACTCCCTATCAAGGAGATGGAGAACCTGAGTCTAAACATCATCGTGCTTGTATTCTCACAAATATCAGGGTCGGCCTCATTGCACCAAGAATCAAGTCCACTCATGTTCTACGTGGTGGAGTGTTTGAAATTGATTATTTATGACTAGTGTACCTCACTACTGGCCAACATGAAGAGCCATTTGATGAATTTCAAATAAGGGATAATAAGGAATTTTGTATTTGCATCCATACTATGTAATTTTTTCTTTGAGAGGGTTCTAGGTTTGAGCCCTAGAGTAGAGATTACTCCACATGGAATGCACAGTCCAGCCATTTCATGGTGGACCGATGTGATGACGCAACTAGGAGGTGTAGGGTGCCAACCGCCTACAATGATTAGTTCTTTCACTGGTGGTATCGATAGGTCATAGCCATCGATGACTATCCCAATGGAGAGATTGACTACCAAGGGGACTTTGACATGCCATTTCCATGAGGATCCTTGTTTAGAGATATTGGTAAGAAATGGTTTTTATATATTTCATTTTTTTTGTGTTTTTCAATTTTGATAAAGGAAAAAAATGCAAATAGTTTTGTATGGTATCAAGTATTAATAGTTTCTTTCTCATGCTAATGTAGGTTCATGACAACCAGAGGGATTCCCATGACATCGATGAAGGGGTCGAGGATATGAGATAGTAGGAGGGGACATAGAGAGAGTTCTACAAAATGTGCAAGGGAACTTATCTCATTTGATGCACAAGATTCATATGGTTCAAGTGGAGGATCTACTAGAGGTTATGCAGTACCAAGTGGTGGGTATGGGTGTGACTCTTCTGGCATCTTGAAAACATCGTAGTGTGCTATCATGATATGAATTCGATACCATATACATAGATTCCATGGTTATGCTATGTAGTGGTCATATATGTATTTTGAGGGCGTAAGCCCCATTTTCTACTATGACACCATGTTTTTTTGACTTTAAAGGATGAAATTAAAAAAAATGGTCTTCAGCTCTAATTATATAATTTACAATGTATGAATGTGTTTACCTTACTTAGTTATGTGACAAATGCCAATCTAAAATTTAATTAGCATGTATATCAGATACTTGATTAGAAATTCTAGGGATGTGACTATAAGTAAGAAAATAAAAGTATCGTTCTAAAAGTCCTACCCATAGGAATCGTCGGAGTAGAGTAGGATATATCACATAGTAACTATCGTTCAACTAAAATAAAACTAACTGGGAGTCCATGAGAACCTCTAAATATCGAACATTGTGTGAATGGCATCATGTATTAGCTCTATAACGGTGCTATACTTAGCCACATTATTCATTGATGGCTCTAGACAAACACCACCTGAAGACAAAAATTTTCCCTTAGGTGAGTAAATAAACCAAGAAGCGGATGCCATGTTCCGCATATGATGACTAACACCATCCGTGAATCCTAAGTAAAATGAATATTCCATTGACATATACCAACAAAGGGAAACTCAATAAGCAAGTTGATGACACACAGAAAAATATAAATAAGTATATGTTGATTAAGGCTGGTTGTCATTGATGTCAACCCTTGAAGAAAGACCCATAGCACAAAGGTTTGGGTAATGGAACCAATATTGTTTGATGTAAATATGACTCATTATTGTTTTTTCATGGTTGATAAGAAGTAAATATGGATGAACTCCAAAGTGGTCCCCTTATGGTGAAAGCCCGCACGGGAAGACGCTTTGTGGAGTAAGAGAACCCATGCTTAATTGTGGAATAATGAGATGAAGGAAAGTGAATTTGTCAAGGAAAATATCCTAGATGGATATTTCTTGTCATGTCATTTCCGGTGGTATGTGGAATGTCACATAATTCCTCACGGTTAGAGAGTTATGGCCATGAGAAGTTGGAGACCCCAGGTTTGGGTAATGGACCCAAGTTTGTTTGATGGGTAATGATATGAGTTATGATATATTTTAAGATAACACTATTCTATATGGATAGTACATGTCATGCCATTTTTAGTGGTATGTATAACGTCACATAACTCCTCACGGTTTGAGAGTTATGGCCTTACGAAGTTGGAGGACCCTCATATGTCATCTAGAAGCCCCAAAAGGTCAAAGTAA
>ML795733.1:368556-386879 GCA_009831015.1 Picea engelmannii | reverse complement strand
TAATAATTTTAATGGAGAAATTAGAAGTGGACCCAACCCTAAAATAAGGAAAGTGGGGCCAAGTGACCTAGAAGATGTTTTTAAGGAAGCTACTTGGAGAGTATAAATAAGAGGCAAGGCTCTATCATTTGAATCACACTTGATAATATTGAATATCTATAGGTGTCTGAGGTTTAAAAATGATATCTAAGCCTAAATTCTGAGGAAAGTGAAGAAAAGAAGGCCGAAATGCAAGGAAGGATAATTTATTTTGATGGTGCTTTCTAAGGTATGTTATTTTCAGGTCATCTCACCATTTTCGCTATAAGATTTTTTCTATAATGATTCATATCCTGAAATTTCTATGCAAGTGAGAAAACATATCCAAGTATCTGTGGTTAAAAATTCATCTTGTGGGTTGTTGTATTTTTGGAGTTACACTCTGTGGAAAATAGGGTTTGTGGCCAGTCCTGAAACTAGTCAAAATCAGGTGTTTCGGGTAAAAATGTCATAACTTATTCATTACAGATCAAAATTATATGAGAACACATGTGTTGGTTAGGGTACAGTATTTAGTATTTTGTTTAATAGTTTTAGATCATTGCATCAAATATTTTGTGTGGGGCACGCTCTACAAGGTCTCTCTCTAGAATAATGAAGAATTCATCAAGGTATGCCATTTTTGCTATAACTCATTTTATGAGAGGTTCCAAGTAGTGCCACTTGAAGTAATTGCATAAAACACACTGAAGAACATTGTATATTAGTTTATGATATTTATACATTATAGGTTCAAAGTTGTGATTACTTCAAGTTAGGGTTGTTGACTAATCCAAAACTAGGCATGTGAAACTAAAGAAAAGTTTGATGAAAATGCTAATCTCTTGTTGTTAAAGTTAAGGAAGGTTTGCAGGAATGTGATCAGATACACAAGGTCTATTACAGAGATAAAAATAATATTTTGATGATGAAATTGATGAGGGATTTTGGTTGAGGTACATGTTGAGTACATGGTTGAGACAGTAGTTGATGAGTTGACACATACATGAGGTGTATAGTTGATGATGTTGGTACATATTGATGAGTCATGGTTGATGAGTAGTTGACACATGATTGGTACATACTTGGTACATGGTTGGATGCACTTATTTATGGTACAAGTTGATTACAAGATTGTGCATGGTTGATGCACTTGTTTTTGGTACAGGTTGATTACAGGTTAGTGCATGGTTGATGCACTTGTTTATGGTACCGATTGATTACAGGTTGGTGCATGGTTGATGCACTTGTTTATAGTACAGGTTGATTACAGTTTGGTGCATGGTTGATGCACTTGTTTATGGTACAGGTTGATTACAAGTTGATGCATGGTTCAGATTTATTGGTACAGGTTTACAACGATATATCTCACAGTGATAGTGTGACAGTGGTTCCATCATTCTACTTCTACTTCAGGGTGGCAGGACAGGGAAAGGACAGGTGGTTGTAGCCACCTTCTGGTTGTAGCTGGAGAACATTGGGAGTTGTAGCCTCCTTCTAGTTGTATCCAGAGATTTGGGGTGTTGGAGCTTCCCTCGGGTTGTAGCCTGATAAAATGGGAGGTTGGAGCCTCCTTCCAGTTGCAGCTGAAAACAAAGGAAGTTGGTGCTTCCAATGAATGTAATTCTTCAAGACATATAAGAAAAATAATTCTATGGTTTTCTCCCGATTTGGGTTTCCACGTAAAACACTGGTGTACTGTGCATGTGTGTGATTGTTTATTTATTACTGCTCATTATTGGATAATAATTCTACATTGATATAACATTTGAAGAAAAAGGATTATAATTATGTTATTACTGATTCACCCCCCCCTCTCAGTAATCCAATAGTATATACATTAAGATACACTAATATACAAAGGTCATGCCTGAGTTCGAGAGCTCAAGCATAATACCTTTTAAGGTAGAGCCCATTTCTGGACTCATCCAACATATTCTCCTCATAATATTCTATTTTTTAAGCTCCTTTCTATAGGATACACCACACGATATAAGGACTGTACCACATGGGGTTGAACTTACTTTACCCCAACATTTATTTGGCTTGGTCATAACGGAGAACCAAGTCACCCTCAATGTCCTGTCGGGGAAAAACAAACTTATTGTATTGAACCTTAACACGCATTTTATTTTATTTGATAGTCTTAGAGGTGTAACGACACTGCTCATCGAGGTTCTCTAGCTACATGAGGAATTTTTCAAGATCAAATGTGTTAGGTAGGAGCTTAATTTCCAATTTAAGGGAAGGGATTTTGCATTCAATCGGAAGAATCGACTCCACGCCATGTAATAACTGAAATGGAAAGAAACCCATGGAATTATTTATTGTAGTTCAATATTCCCAAAGTGCAGGGTAAATCATCACATGCCAGTCAGATTTACTCTGACTGACAAGTTTTTTCAAAATGGTCTTGAGATATTTATTCACCACCTCTACTTGTCCATTTTCCTGGGGATAATAAGGGGAAGAATGACCATGTGTAAACCCCAATTTTGATGATAACTTCATCATCATTTCATTCTGAAAGTGACTGCCATGATCAATGAAAATCTCTTTTGGGATTCCAAACTGGTATATAATAGGATTGAACATGAAGAATTTTGCAGTCTTACCATTGTATTCAATGGTAGGCATGGATTCTTCCCATTTTGTAAAATAATCCATGACCACGATAATATCTTGGTACCCCCAAGCCAAGGTGGGGTTGCAGTCCATAAAATCCACCCCCTACTTAGTGAATGGATCGACAATGATGATTGGGTGAAGAGGAGCTGGGTGTGAGTGCATTTTTCGAGTGAACACATGGAAAGGGTGACACTTCTTGACCGCTTCAATGCAATCTTTAAAAATCGACGACCAAAATAATTGGCTCGCAATATCTTTTGGGTTGTCACAAGCCCATATAAATGACCACCACAATCCCCCCTATGACGGTCATTGAGAACATATTCAGCCTCCTTGCGAGTCAAGCAACGACGTAAAATATTATCTACCCCTCAATTATACAAAGTGTCACCTATAATAAGGTAGGTCTTAGCCTAATGATGTATATGTCTTCGATCGTCTCTCGACATATGTTGGGGGAGATTCAAGGTTTGAAGATGGATTAAAATGTATCCATACCAGGATTTCAAAGACAATACAAGGAAAATATGTTCATCCGCGAATGAATCATCATGAAAAATTTCCCCATCCAATCTGGGGAAGTCCAACATCAGTTCGACAAAAACTAGCGATTTCTTAGATTTCACAAAAGCAAAATTGAGATAAAATTCTTGAAAAATAAAAATCCACTTATTGTATTTCCCCCCTATGATATGCCTGGTAAAGACTTATTGAAATGGATTGATATCCACAACAATGGTAGTTTTGTAGAGCAATATATTATGTCGTAATCTACGAACAACATGTACAACGGCTAAGGCCAACTTCTCTATGTGAGAGTATTTAAGTTCAAGACCAACTAGACTTCGACTAAGGTAGTAGAAAATGTGCTCCTAGAGCTCATCATCCTCTTGAACCAGTACCATACCAACCATCCCCTCGTACATGGAGATATAAATAAAAAATTCTCTACTCTAGTCTGGGGGCTTCAGCAGAGGTGTCGATACCAAATGTTTCTTAAGAGCATCGAAGGATTCATGGGCTCACTCATCCCATATGAAAAGAGTGTCCTTCTTCAAAATACACATGAAACCATTACTTATATTGGCATAGTTCACTATGAAACGACGTAGGAAGTTAGCATTCCCATGTAAACCCTAAAGTTGTATAATGTTGTGCGGGGGAGGAAACCAAAGTATTTCCTCAACCTTCATAGGATTCACCATGATCCCATGCTCAGATAGTATGAATCCTAAAAGATGACTAGACCTAACACAAAAGATGCACTTGTGAGGCTTCAACTGAATGTGATAATAACGTCATCTCTCAAATACTAGTCGAAGGTGAGTTGAGTGATCTACCCTCTTGCTAGAGTGAGCAGTGAGATCATCTAAGTAATCTTCGATGATATGCTTAAGATCGTGAAATTCAAAGGTCATGGCATGTTGGAAGGTCGCTACGACGTTTTTAAGACCGAAAGGCAATTTCTGGTATGAAAAGTTACCCCAAGTCCAGATAAATGTTGTCTTGTGTTGATCCTCGAGTTTGATTTGAATTTGATTATAACCTGAAAATCCATCCATAAAGAAAAATACTTCGCTTCCCGCATACTCGTCAAGAATGTAGTCAATAAAAGGAGTGGGGAAGTTATCTTTAGAACATTCCTTGTTCAGGTCCCTAAAATACATACATACATGGACGATTCCTTACTTTTTATCTACGGGAACGGGGTTGGACACCCATTCGTGCAAGGGAACCAGGTAGATGAAACCAGCATTGAGCCCTTTCTCTACTTCTATTTTAATAACGGGGGACTTCCTATGATTCATAGCTTTAAGACGTTGTTGAACAAGTTTATCATTCAGATAAGTTTTAATTTCATGCTCGACAATGTTGGGGTCAGTCCCTCAAATCTCTTTGTATGACCAAGCAAATACATCGCAAAATTATTTGAAGAGATCTGTGTAGATCTGAATTTCCTCAGGTGAACAATATGCACCTATTGAAATATTGTAACTATGAAGAATATTCTAATTATAATTGAGTTATTTTCTTATAGATCAAATCCCCTTTTGTGGATTGATCATGTCAGGTCTTGTATAAGACCATATCCCCTTTTGTGGATTATTCAAACCATAGTTATATGGTGTTGTTTGTAAATTTGGTCCTTAGGTCTAATTAAAGTGGTCTTAACCACTAATTGGAGAATTCAGCCCTGCTTGGTGAAAGGACATAACCCTAGCACCTCCCATCTAGTATAAATAAGTGAGGAGGGCGCCTCATTCTCCCACTCACTCAAGTCACTCACCTAGTGCACAAGTTTTGAAGGAAGTTGCAGTTAGAAGAAGGACAAGAGAGAGGTGCATGCTTGGTCTTGGATATTATTGGTGGTTTGGTATTTTATCTTGTCATTGTATTAGGAATCTATATTAAGGAAGTTTTTGCTGGGTTTTTTCAACCATGAGGGTTTCCCAGGATAAAATTTTGGGTACCTTTCGATTGTGTTTCTCTCAATGATCCTATTTTGTGTTATTATATCTAAAAAGAATTAAAATTTAACATGGTATTAGAGTTAAACTGAAGAGAGTACCTTTCATTGGGTAACCAAAAACATCATTGTTGACGTACAAGAAAATTAGGGTTTTTTATTGGAAGGGAAGTTTTGCCTAAAAACCATCCAGAAAAGTGCACCCTAGCCTAGCGAACTCATTATAAGCTTGAGCACACCTTTTCATTGGCCAAAGCCTCCAGAAAGGGAAACCCTAGTTTTGATTGGTACTAGAAAACCAGAACGAGTACCAGAATTACCAGTCCATATATTCATAGATCAAGTTTCAAGGGGTAAAACTTGAAATTTTTTAAATCAAACAGCTCCAGCCTACTCGCCTCATCCCAGAACATATCCTAGGAAGATCAGATTCAGTTTCTGAGTATTTTCATTTTTTGGTCATTTTTCTAGCTCCAGGTCAAGATGTCTGGAAGAAATAGGCTTGTTGACAAGTTAGAATGTGTGGAAAAATTTCATTCCTGGAAGTACAAAATTGGACTCATTCTTGAAGAGAAGGACCTTGCAAAATTCATAAAAGAAAATGTACCAGAACCCGAAGAAAAAACAACCAAAGCAAACTACAAGAAGGATATGGTTAGGGAAAAAAGGATCATTGCAAACTCCATTAAAGATCACTTGATTCCTCAAGTTTATTCTAAGAATACTCCAAAAGATATTTCCCTAACCAAAATTTATGAAGGAAAGAACATCAACTGGAAGATGAATCTGAGAACCCAACTCAAAAGTGCAAGGATGCAAAAAGGAGAAACAATCCATGAATACTTTTCAAGGGTTTCTAAATTCAAGGAACAATTAGAAGCAATTGGAGACAACCAAGATGAAAATGAACTTATAATGAAAACTCTTAATGATCTCACAAGACCTTGGGATGCTTTCATCCAAACTATCTGTACAAGAAAAGAAAAACTCCATTTTGATAGCTTATGGGAAGAATGTGCACAAGAAGAAGCAAGAGTAGCCAACCGAGAAGCCGTACTATTAAGGGATGAAGATAAATACTTAGCTGATCATACTAAAGGAGGAAAGAAGAGGTATCATTTCCAAAAGGAGACCCATCTTCATAAGGAATCTCACTCTCCAAAAAGATTCACAAACTCCCATAAAGAATCTCACCCTTCAAGGATATTATAGAAATTTCAGAAGGGAAAAGAAGAGAAAGAGATTTATCGTTTATCAATATTATCATTGTGATAATATGGGACACATTTCTAAGGATTTTCCTGCCAGAAGAGAAGAATTCAAGAATAGAAGAAACAAAATAAATCATGCCCATGCAGTTGAAGATGATGAGCCACCCAAGAAGTTAACTAAAGGATAAATTGAAGATTATGTCTTATGACAAACATAAATAAATATTTGTAGCTCGTGGATTTTCTCAAAAGGAAGGCATTGATTATGAAGAGACGTTTTCTCCTGTAGCCAGATACACTTCTATCAGAACAATCATAGCTCTTGTAGACAAAATGAAGTGGAATTTACACTAGATGGATGTGAAAAAAACCGTCTTGAATGATGTTATTGTAGAAGAAGTGTATATAGAGAAACCACAAGGGTTTGAATTTGAATATAGAAATACTCATGTTTGTAGATTGAAGAAATCTCTGTATGGATTAAAGAAATATCCTAGAGCTTGGTATGAAAGAATTGGCATTTTATTGACAAGCTTGGGCTTTACCAAGAGTAAATATGATTCTAACCTTTACTTCAAGGTTATGAATGATGAGCCATTTATATTGTTGTTATATGTAGATGACTTGTTCTTAACTAGAGAATAAAATCTCATCACAAATTGTAAGAATAAGCGCGTTCTTGAGTTTGAGATGAAAGACCTAGGCATGATGCATTATTTTTTAAGTCTTGAATTTTGGTAGAGCCCAGAGAATATATTCCTTAACCAAGGGAAGTATGCAGTTGAAAAACTGAAGAGGTTTGACATGTTGGAACATAAATCCATGAACACACCCATGGAAACAAAGTTGAATCTCCTGGTAGATACTTCGTCAGAATTGGTTGATGCTACTCTATATAGACACATTATTGTTTCATTGATGTATCTGATGAATACCAGGCCAGATATACGTTTTTTGTGAAAACCTTGAGTCAGTATTTGGTAGAGCCCAGACATGTTCACCTTGTAGCTACAAAACATGTGATGAGATACCTTAAGGGTACGTTAAAGTATGGTCTTTGTTATACTAGAGATCACGACTTCAGACTGTATGGATATACTGATTTAGATTGGGATGGAAGTGTTTTCGATCAAAAGAGCACTTCAAGATGTTGTTTTAGTTTGGGGTCAACCATGAATTCATGGAAGAGAAGGAAGCAATCCAATATTTCTCTCAGCACGACAAAAGAAAAATACATTGCAACATGTTCTACCAGTTGTGAAGCCATATGGCTTCGAAATTTGTTGACAAGTCTATTTGATTTGGATATGGAATCCACCGTGATTCTATGTGATAACCAGATTTGCATAATGATGATGGAGAACCATGTGTTCCATGATAAGTCGAAGTACATATAAATACGGTATCACTACATTCTTGATATGGTGCAGAGGGGAGCTATAAAGCTCGAATATATTGGCACATATGAGCAAGTTGCAGATGTGTCAACCAAGCCTCTGTCTCATGTGAAGTTTGAGCACTTCTGAGACAATCTTGGTGTATTCTGAAAGGACCTCCCTTGAAAGGGGGACTGATGTTGATGATAATATGGTATCCTGACCAACAATGGGTAGCTCAATTAGAATTTTATATCCTAGGGGACTGATCATCCTTGTATAGATCCCGAAGGTCTAGTAAGGATGGTCTGTCAGAGTACATGTGAATGTATATGCCATCTATGGTCAATATTGGTAGCTCCATTAGGATTTTATATCCTGGGGAATATTTTGATTCTTGGGCAGATCTCGAAGGTCTAGTAAGGATGGTCTGTAAGAGTACCATGTGGTAGCTCTATTAGAATTTTATATCCTATTGAATCTTATGATTCATGGGTAGATCCTGAAGGTCCAGTAAGGATGGTCTATCAGAGTATGACAAAATATTGTTTTTTCACCTGCCTCGGTCTGTTTCCATATGATGATGATGTTGATGATGTTATCTTAGCCTCATGTTGATGATGTTGATGATATTATCTCAGCCTCATGATAACAATGTTGATGATGTTATCTCAGCCTCGTGCTGATGAAGTAATCTCAACCTCATACTAATGATGATGATGATGTTATCTCAACCTTGTGTCAGCCTCATGTTGATGATGTTGTTATATCAGCCTCATGTTGATTATGTTTTTATCTCAGCCTCGTATTGATGACGTTGTTTCCTCAACCTCTTGTTGTTGTTGTTTTTGTTGTATCAACCTCGTGCTTTTATTGATGATGTTGTATCGACCTCGTGTTGATGATGATGTTGTATCAGCCTCATGTTATTGATGATGGTGTATCAACCTAGTGCTAATTGATGATGTTATATTAGTGTTATAATAATTAATGTTGATGCACATGATGATGATGCCATTTCAGCTACATGTTGTCGATGATGATGATTATGTTGCGATTGCAGGTCCATGCTGTGAATGATGATGATGTTGCTAATCCAGCTCCATGCTATGAACGATGATGTTATTGATGATGAGAAAAACTAACGATGATTTATAGATGTGCCAGTAAATGTTCCAAATGTTGATGATGATGTTTCCCTCTCCTTCTCCAGATGATGTTGTGTTGGGTTATGTTAGTAGAATACCCTTGTTGTTAAGGGGGAGTGTTGAAATATTGTAATTGTGAATAATATTCTAATTATAATTGAGTTATTTTCTTATAGATCAAATCCCATTTTTTGGATTGATCATGTCAGCCTTTGTATAAGACCATATCCCCTTTTGTGGATTGGTCAAACCATAGTTATATGGTGTTGTTTGTAAAGTCATCCCTTAGGGATAATTAAAGTGGTCTTAACCACTAATTGGAGAAGTCAGACCTACTTGGTGGAAGGACATAACCCTAGTGCCTCCCAACTAGTATAAATAAGTGAGGAGGTTGCCTCATTCTTCCACTCACTCAAGTCACTCATCTAGTGCACAAGTTTTGAAGGAAGTTGTAGTTAGAAGAAGGAGAAGAGAGAGGCGCATGCTTGGCCTTGGATATTCTTGGTGGTTTGGTATTTTATCTTGGCATTGTATTGGAAATCTATATTAAGGAATGTTTTGTTGGGTTTTCTCCCCAATGAGGGTTTCCTAGGATAAAATGATGTGTACCTTGTGATTGTGTTTCTCTTAGTGATCATATTTTGTGTTATTATCTCTGAAAAGCATTAAAACTTAACAACACCAACATATACATTCTCAATTTTACCAGGGGTATGAGAGATGTCAATCACAATGGTATGCAAAATATACGCCATGTTTCCTTTGACATAAATACCATGCGTATCTAATGGAACCACGACATGATCCACCATCTCACTCAGGGTAGATCTAAATTCATCATGTTCAATCCTAACAAGTTACAGGAGAAAATAGGATCAATGATGCATATTTTCCCAAGGCCTATCAAGACCAAACATGGCCTCTAAGATGACTTCATCTGAAGGTAAATTATTTTCAAGGAAATCATGTGAACAATATTATTGAATGGCCCATATGGGCTCTAAAACGGGATCCACCTTGTCCGTCCACAAGGAGGAAGGATCTAGGTCAACAATAGCTTCTAGAATAACCTGATATGAAACTTCTGCTACTGACAATGACATTTCCATTCCAATGTGTGACTGACCTTCATATGACATAGTCGAGGAAGGTAGGGTCCAAGGGTATTTGAAATATGAAGTACGAATAGGAACAAACCTCATCAAAGATGAAGACTCACTGGAAATGGAATTAATATGTTGAATTAGTGCCATGAAATCAAAAGTACCCATCAAGGAGGATTACATCCTAACACCAAAATTATCATTTTCCTACTAAGAATTATCAATAATTGAGAGAAAACATCCCACCGATGCACTAGGACTAGGATGTGCAAAGGACAACTGATCAACCATCACAATCTTCCCTTCGTGAGGAAAGAATAAAGTGTGTAAAAATGATGACACAGTGAATGTCATGAAATAAGTCTAATTACTCCCTTGTAGTAGATTGTAGTTGAGATCCACATCAACCACCTCAACCTCGGCCTCCACGGTCTTTCCACCTAACTAGACCAGGAAAGTGGGAAGGATCCCATGGGGCATAAAAGAATGCCCATAAAATGTAGTCAATATGATCATGGATTGAGACAGGGGCGAAGATCCAATGGTTTTCCAATATTCTAGGTACATCATCGATGTCGAAGCACCTTCATCAATTACAGTACGTTTGATGGTAATTTTTGTGTGATCCACGTGGATTTGAAAGGCCACCTGGTAAGGTAAGCGAGGATTAACGTCCATGAAATAAAACCTGATAACCTTTGAACCACACTGGTATAGAGATCCTAACATAGATAATAAGGTGTTCCTCTGTGATGACACATCTGGAGCACCTGCAAAGACAACATCGCGCATGGGGTTTAACCCAAATATTCAACAATTGAATAGTTTTGGTTTTCTTTGGAATTAGGATTGTGGGAAGAGTGATTTAGTCATCCTTTCGGAATATGAGGCAGAGGTTCTATATTATCGATATGTAATGGTGTTTAGGGGGGAGGACGAGGCTTTGGACCTAAAACAGTCTGTGAAGAACCATAATCGTGAGATCGGGTGGCTACATCAATATGAGACTTAACAAAATTGATGCATATATGGCCACCTTCATGTGCCGAGGGGTTTTGACTCCCACTCGATGCATTTCCGATGTTAGAGGTCCCCGAGGCCATATTCTAGTTATGTGGAAATGGGTTTTCCAGCACAGCGGGCGACTACGATAAGAGCCTCGAGGCTTCCTTGATTTTAGGGCACAAGTGGATAAGGTGATAATCTTTACAAATTTTACAAGGAAACGTCACCTTTCTCTTTTCTTTCTTTCCCTCACCAACATTATTATTTGATTTATCATTATTATTGTCATCCTTGGATTTACTATTATTATTTTTCCCACCCTTACGATTATTACATCGTCCTTTCCTCTTATTACCTCTTGGTTGTTGGTTACCATTTGGGTTTGACGACAACTGTAGAGAATGCACATCTGTCGACTGGGTGGTGGTGGAGGACAAAGTCGAAGCATTTCCTGCTATAGGTTGGATTAGAGACAATTATCTCAATTGGTTCATCAACAAGTCTGTAGTATTATCATTTGCAAAGCCTATGATGTTTTCAGCACAAGGCTCGGGATTTTATCTAGGATCATAGTTTGACCACGGTGCATCAGGGAGAATTTTATAAAGCATACCAGATTGAGCATATATGAGGTCCAACTACTGGGCTTTGAGGATGGCTTCTTCCTCAGATGTCACTCCGGATGTAGAAACATCCTTCGAAATATAAGGAAACAAATACTTGAGGAACCATTCCAATAGAAACTATGGAGGAATGTAGGCTTTAATCAACCTCTTCCATCTGCGCCAATCTTGTATATGATCGTAGATATGTGTGGTCTTATTTTGATGAAGAGTCAACAAAATTTCTAGGCCAACATCGTAAAGAACCGATAATTGGAAGTGATTGAGAAAAATTGATGCCATATTATTGAATGTTATGTAGGCTCCCCCAGGTAGCTCAATGTACTAATTCGCAACAACCCCCAGGAGGGTGCATTGAAATAGCCTCAAACAGATAGAATCATCATTAAGGGATTTATATGAGCACCAAAGGTAAAAAGTAGTCATATGATCACTCGAGTCTTCACCAATCTTGCCTTCAAAATTTGGAATTTCTGAAGGAAGCTTGGTGGGAACGGGGTAGATGATGAATCGTGATGCATAGGTTCATTCATTAACTTTGATAGATATATAAAATTTAGCATAGCCAGAAAAGGGAGTCTAGGTTATGGCCCCTAATCCCATGCTCCTGGGAAATATTAGGGTTGAGATATTGCACACCATCCAGGGTTCTGATATATAACATGGCCATGTCTGATAGAATAGTATCCTCCTCCTAATTTATTCATGGAAGGTTGTAAGGGTTTCCCATACCATAAAACTAACTCCCTCCAGATGGAACAACAAAGGATAACAGGGGGTTCACCATAATAAATGTGTTTGTAGCAATCAACGTGGACAAAGAGGGAATGATGGATGGAACATAGGAAGTAAACTGACCACCCATTTGAGCAATCCATCCTAGAGCACTAGAGCTAGGATTAGGCCTAGAGGAAGGATGATTCCAACCTCCAACTGTAGGAGTCACTTGGGGAATATGACCTCCACCAAACGAGAGAGGAACACAAGGAGGCGTCCTTCCCCCAGACCTAACATTAGGATTCATATTAGCCGTTGAAACGGAGTATGAGAAGTACGACATAATGTCAGGCATACCAAAAGAAAAAGGATTAGAGGATGAAGGTATTTACTAAGAATCATTATTTGGCATACCGGAAGGAAATACAAAAGGATTCGTCCCCATGGGCTGAGAATATCTCACGGGTTGTGTAGCACTAGATGAGGGAGCCTTCGACATCCACACTATTGAGGATAAGGGAGTATAAGGGGCCCCACTAATCACAAAGGATAGGGGATTCGAAGGGATTTTCAAGACATTCATATTTGACTCAGTACTCATGGTAGGATGATCATGAACCTGGGAGGTGGAAATATATGCACCATGCTTATTAACTATATGCCTTTTAGAAGGCAGTTTCGATAACAGATTGAGATGTGGTGGTAAATTCAAAAAATGAAGAGAATGACAAGGAGGTTGGTCTTGCTCCACAATGACTCATAACTCGAGATATAATACACAATCCTATGGACAACTAATGATTAGAGAGCACACTCCTAAATAAATCAAAAGGTCAATGCACACAAACATGATATAATGGTTGAAAGGGACCTCCCAAACTAAAGTAGGTATGTCTCTCCCAAAAGGGGACTAAGACTTCGCAACAATAGAGTGGATGTTTTATACTCATTTATAAGGAACCTCATAGGCTTCACAGCGTAGCCGGTCATATCCCTTCAGAGAGGAAATCCTTTGTAAAGTATGTGTGTTGTCTAACCCTTATCTAACTCAGGCTACCTACAGAATAACCCCTGCAAATAACCTATGTGGCTACATATGTCAAGCAACTAAAGTCACCATGATATAACCAATGCTCAAGCGAGCAGTCACAAATTTGGTCCACCATATGGGAAGGGTAACTGTGGGGCTAAAATATATGCATTATTAATTCCCAACATTAAATTATCAACCAAGGAATCGTAGACTTAGAGGTGCAAGCATAGGAAATGCAATATTGGAGCCTAGTCTAGCTTATTCTAACGCTGAAAAACACACTTCAAAATGGAATGAATCAAAGAAAAGCTGGGATTAAAATCAAAGTGCAAGAATCCAAAGTACAAGAAATGAGATCAAGTGCGGGAAATAAATGGAACTACAGGAAAACCAAATTGAAACAAACTAGATTAAAAGACAAGAAATACATTTTGAAAGTAAATTCAGAATTTACCCAATATGGCATTCAAATCAGTGAGCTGGACGAGCTTACTCAAACACTCATGTATGTGTTCTACTGAACTAAAGTGGAATTTGTCAGTTTTAAGAGAAAAGCCACCAAACTCCTAATTAACCCTATCTAGAGAAAAGGATGTAACATAAAGACTTCAAAGAAAAATGCTTTGGAGATTGGTCCTCAAGAAAAGATACACCTAGAAATGAAAGTGGATGTACGAAATTAGTTTTGTTTGTGTGAAAATGAATGTGCGGGTACACGATTAATTTTGTTTTATTTACAAAATTAATGAATGTGTTGGTATGAAATAAGTTTGGTTCTCTATACAATAATGGGATGGATTCTCATGGATAATCCAATTAACACCGCATTCACACTTATATAATAATAACACTTAACAAAATTTAACAAAACATTGATGAATAAAATAACACATCATTACAACATAACAAATCATATAACATAATATAAAACAAACTAAACAATATTGTAACAAAGATGTAAACAATGTTAATCTAAACATTACAATAAATATATAAAAAACAACATATAACAAATAAACTTTTAAACAAACGATTAACAAAACAACATAAACATATAACAACACATTACATTATGGCTATTAACAAAATATAATAAATATACAAGGAATGAACAATAACAAAATAACGTTATAACATAACAATGTATAATAAACCAATATTACACATATATTAACAATGAAATAAAAATGCACGTCATAAGAGTTTAAATAAAAATTAACAAATGACAAGAAAACTTATATAACAACAAATAAATGACAATGCATATAAGAACAAAACTATTAAATAAACAATATGAAAACTGACATATATCAACGACACAGTATATGAAATAAAACAAATCCTCAAAACCTATGTACAGATGTGACGCGAATACATATTTACAAAGTTATTTGCAGCGTTACAGGTGTTAGCACTAGAAGTCACCTCTAGATTGCGGCAAAGGTAAGCCTGATACCCATCAGTTTTATATGTCACAATGAATGAATAAGGGTGGTCGAATGGGCACATACCCAAGAGAATATCTCTTTATCTCAGAATCTCAGACCAGGAAAAACATAAGCAAGTGAGGTCTTGGTCTAACTCCAGTCAGGAAGTTGAGTTTAAAATGAGCAGAGGGAAGACTTGGTGAGAAAATGTAAGAGTCTGCTATGGACATCCAATCTTCCAACAACCTAAGGAAGAAAATCTTCAAGAACAAGATAATCTTGCACCCGAAGTTTCAGACACTAAGATATGCCTAAATGGCACAGTTATAATAGTACAATGATAAAACCTACATCACAAATCTACTATAACAACTCGACTGGATCCTCCAATTCTGAGCTACTTAGTGTAAGAGGGAAAAGATAAAACATAAAACTGATTAAAACTGGTGAAAATATTGCATTGATCAAACCTACATCAAAACAAGATAACTACCCTCGACTGGATCCTCCAATTCCAAGTGTTTTAACATGGTTGTTTACAGAGATACATAAAGAAGATGACTTTCATTAAACAAGAAGTCTCAAATACAGATGCATAACCAGAGGAACCAGTGCTTCCTCAAAACTTTACAATACATGAGCCTAGCTCAACCATCGACGACCCTTACAAAATATCAAAATTGAGTATAAATACTCGAAACTACTCATGGCCCTCAGGGATACGGTCAAACCACTTCATTCAAATCTTTGTGTTTCCTCCTTCTCCTATCAGACTACACATGTTTTCCTCTATCAAACGTGAAATTAAAACAATATGGACTTTGTAGGAAAACCCATTTATAGAGGAGCTCTGGGATGTCAGCTAGCCACCACGACCATTCTTTCTTGATTTCCATTAATGGGGTGAAACGAGGCTTCAACCACCACCCCCTATTTCCATTAACTGCCTTCATTGGGATTGGGATGAGTTATGACATACATGAATGCCCTAGGCGGTGCCCTGACTTATTTAAATCAATCTCGGTGCTTCGAGCCTTGCTGCGCTTCTTCTGCAATCAATACATGCGCTTTCAGCCCATTTCCGTAGATCCTTTCCATCATTCCACACGACCTCGGGCCATGAACCTGTGCTTATCCCCTATAAAATTTCGAGGTTTCTCATTTCGAGAGTTTTCACTCCCATTGATTTCAAAAATCTCGATGCCCAAAATCACGAAAATGGCCCGTCTGGATCGACGGTCGAATTTTCGTTGAACTTGATGGCCAAGATCATTTGATCAAACAATCTTAGCTGCTCATTTTTCGATAGATGCCTTCCTTTTATTTATGGCTCTTCTCCCATATGACGGCGGGCTGGTGACCCTATACTTAACCAAATAACATTCCGTGACTTCGCATATCGGGAGTTCTCACTCCCCTTGAATCACAACATTGCGATGCCCGAAATCGTGAAATAGTCATATCCAGATCGACAATCGGATCTACTCTAAAATTGGCATCCAAGATTTCTTCCCCAAATACCCCACGGCACTAGCTCTACGCGGCAGGTGTTAATCTTCTTCCCAGACCCGCACACCATAGGGCCACGGGCTATGACCATGGGCCCAAACTTTGAGCGCTTCGTGATTTCGCGTGTCAGGAGTTTGCGCTGTGCTCCATGCTCGAACCTCTGATATGCGAAATCATGATTTCACATTATTTACTGCCACGTGCCCCTATGATTTAGATGGCCTAGATAAAATTGTCATTTTGGGACTAGATACCATCGAAAGTCCTAGGAATACTTTTCTTTGGTCCGGATCCTGTGCCACGCATCCCCTGGAATGGACGGCCCTGATTATTTCACGATTTCACATGTCGCAAGTTTTCAGGACTCACCCTCCTGCTTTCCCGACTCACGAAATCATGAAAATATGACCCAACATTCCAGATCTCTCCCTTGATCAACGGCTGCGATCTTTTCGCAATTTCTCATTTCGGGAGTCTCTGATGTGATCGACTCTTGACCTCTTGATTCATGAAATAGAAACTATGTTGATCATGTGCCACAGGTCCCTCTGAAATGAACGACCCATATCTCACGATTTCAGGCCTTGGTCTGATGCTAAACTTTGTGAAAATCTATAATCCCGATCGCCCGATGGCCGTCGATCTAATTTATCTGATGGATCCAACGGCTGAGACTAAACCTGTGCTTGATGGCTTTTCGCCAACCAGGTATGTGCGTTCCTTTGCATAATCGTGCCCCGACTTTGGATAAAAATTCATATGGTGGATTTTTAAACCCCTTTTCTCACAATTAGTTACCCAATGGCCAACTTCAAAGAAAAACATCCCCTAACAACAGGAATACCAATGGATGAAATGAAAGCATTGGAGATTGGGGTGAGATAAGATGAGGATAAAGGTGTAGAATAGTGCATGTAATTAGATGTCTTGCAGAGACATACATGAGAGAGACTGGAGTGTTGGATGCATAGCAATATACAACAAATGAGTTGAAATATAGAGGGAAATATTCAATGTGAAGAAGAGGGAAAAAATTGTGGGTGTTTTATATTGAGGACTACTCTTCGGGATTCATAATGAAATTAGCAAACTGAAACAACACAAAACTAGAATCAATCAACAAGCTTAAAACAAATAATAAAACATTGCACCCAGAATATAAATTGGATGGAAATTAATCACACTTGCAATCTAACTAACAAAGTAGAGAGGCAGAACGTTACCCAGGATTGAGGGGCCCTTTCCAACCTGACTAACGCTACCAAAAATGATCAGAATAAGTTAAAGTGATGCACTGAATCAATGAACTTTCATTAATGAAAATCATCTTCGTTTACAAAAGAGTAGCTCACGATCTTACTGCCTCAATAAGTCTCTTCATTCTCTACCATTTACCACACATTACGAATCTAAGTCCCCCCCCGATTTACATAATTGGCATATTTATATGAAAACTACTTGATCTAGAAGATGCAAATAACTCGTCCATTCTCGTGAAACAACAGTTACATAAATGAATATATAAATCCTTCATCTGGTTTTTAGAAAATCTTAAAACCATAATACCATGAATCTTGGACCCTTGATCATGATCGAATACTTTGAATACTTATTTAATTAGGTTTCCATGATTATTAGAAAGATCTAGACACCATATTTTGTTTCTTCCAAACCTGGGCGCATCCTGAAATTTTTGTAGATGTCAATTGAAGAACCAACAATAACTCCTCAACCGTTCATTTTTTTGGATAACGCTTCTTGCAAGACCCAATTTTCCATGCTAGAAACAAAACCCATGTTCCATATGTTGGAAATACTAATACAACTGAGAGGGGGGGTGAATCAGTTGTATATAAGCTTAAACAATTTTATTCCTTCTTAACAATTATTAATATTTCTTCATGTGTCATCAAGAAACATACAACATATGGATAGTAAGAGTAAAGATCATCAATCACACATAAAATACACACAGAGACAGATTTTCACGAGGAAACCCATAAAGGGAGAAAACCTCTTCTTCTTCGAAATGATAGGCAGTCTTTTTCAGTTCTGTAC
>ML795733.1:297165-356142 GCA_009831015.1 Picea engelmannii | reverse complement strand
AGGATTAGGGCCTTGGATTAGGTTGGAGAGGAAACTCTTCAAGGCCATTAAAATCAAACATTGGAGTTTGAGTTAGGGAGTGTCCAAGTCTAGTATCATGAAAGTTATCCAGGACCCCCCTATAACACAGGGGATAAACACGAGGTCACATGTGGAAAGGTAGCAAAGATAACCCCTCTAAAGATGGACCAATCGTAGTGGAGAACACATATAGAGGGCTTGTTTTGGGATTCCGTAGATTGCATTTGCCACGGGGCTTTGTGGGTCTCAAATCTGTTCGAGGTCTTCAGTTGTCCTCCAGACCATTTTTTTTTTATACCCTTGACAGGTTTCGGGCTCGATACCTTGCTCATTGTGGTCTACCCGACTTTCGACTGTACTCGCCTGGTGACTGTTTGTGCGCTGGAAATCTAGTTACCTATCTTTTCTAGGGACATACACAGGTGACTGCAGGGGTATACCATGGTACCTAGGACAGACATCGGGTCATTCTTTGTAGAGTATACTTGGAGGGTGATTTTGTTTTCGAGTTTCACTTGCACCGATAAGTTTCTCTAGTGTTGGTTGTTGTAACTATTCTTCCAATTAATTTACTGTTTTCCTGTATTATCTTATAGGGACTTTTTTAGTGTGTGATTGTTTTTGAACGGTTAGAATAACCTAGTGTGTATTTGATCTTCTCACACAGTGGAGGATAACGAGCTCCATCGGTCATGAAGGATTCTTGTCTTTTCGTCAGTTACACTGGAGCCACCCCCGCCACCACTAAGGTGAAAACTAGACCAACAAGGGTCTTTGGAAGCGACCAGGTCACAAGAAATTGTGCTCGACCAACATCCAGAGGAATCGACCATTTTAGACCTTTGAACGAAATCTTTTGGTTTGGTTGAAACCTCCACCATTGATCTTTTGGCACCCACCATCGTACTGATTCATCCTTACAGGTGCCAGACAATGTCGCACACAGCAATGGAAACAAATGTTGTTACTCCTTCTGGGAATTCTTCAATTCCCACTATGGTTGTGACCATAGGAGAGTTTCCACCTCCTAACCCATCGTCATCGGTCCGAGCCACCATGGTCTCAACCTCCTCTACCTCACACGGTGGTCTGATCTTGTCTCTAGCGACGGCCACAACCCCTTTCACACCAAGTGTGACAGGCCCTCCATTCTCATACGGGATGCCTAGTTTAGGTACAAGTCCTGTACTTTCCTACTCCACTTCACAGACTTCAAGTATGGGAGAAGGGAGCTCTAAAACTCCTCTACAAGGACACATGGGGGGCACTCTTTCTCCTTTTAACACTTTCCCTTATGGGGGAGGTCATATACCTCCTTCGTCCCCTTCACTCGGTGGCTTGCATCAACAATCCATCGGGCCACCTGCACACCATAGTTTACTTGGAGCAGGGAGTCAAGGACCACCTTCGCATAATATGTCGATAGGTTCGATATTGTTTTCTTTATTCGGTGCATTTGGTAACAATGCCTTTTCATCAACTACTTTCCCAACTGGGGGCAACCCTAGTTTCGGACAACCTATTCCGATGCAGGGTACTATTCCTGCACAGGGGGCACACCCAGGAACTTTTTCCACATCAGGGCCTTGGAATTCTTGGCAGGGATCCATTCCCTCGTCAGGAATTTTGATCTGGGGTAATTATTTTCACAATCAATGGAACCCCGGACAAAGCACTATGCCTATCTCCACGGGACCGACATGGGGCAATCCTTCCCAAATTCCTTCGAATGTAATGCATGCCCAACCATCTATGTCCTATTTTGGAAATCATCCAATGATGTCTCCTCACATGCAAAATCCATACGTTGGCCATGGTCATGGTTTTTACCAGAACCCAGGCCAGCAGTTGAACTTTTTCTAGCAACCTGGTGCCAGTCAAACTCCAGGCCCCTTTTTCGCAGGTTATCACCAACAACCCAAACTACCCTTCCTGGGAACCTTGCATTTTCCAGACTTGACAAGGTTGTTGAATGAACCTATCTGTCACGATCCGTGTTGGCCTTCTATGCCGACGAAGTTTCCTTCAGACATCCCAAAGTTCGAAGCCAAGCCTAACGAAGATCCAGGAGATCATGTGACTACCTTCCATCTTTGCTGCTCATTTAACTCGTTGAAAGATGACTCTGTACAGTTCTGATTGTTTCAACGTACTCTCATTGGGAGTGCTGTGAAATGGTACATTGAGCTTGATCGCTCAAGATACTCTTCCTTTGAGGAACTGGAGATGACTTTCCTAAACCATTTCCAGTTACCTGTGAGATACGACGCTGGCACCGAATTGCTAGCCAATTTCTCACAAACAAAAGTAGACCATATCTCTGATCACATTCGATAATGGAGACGCCAAAATATTTTAATTAAGGTACCAGTCCCACCATCATTCCTTCTAGAGTGGTTTCATAAGTCTTTGGTCCCATAGTTGTCCAAAGACGTCGCGACGTCGAGAGTATTTTCCAAAGAATACACCATCATGAGAGCTCAACAACTTGAGCTAATCTATTGTCAGTCTCGTTTATTATACGAGATCTTTCCAGATGTGCCACGCTCAATACTTGATAACACCAAACAGAGAGTGGGACCATGAAGCAGTTGCAGCAGTTGTCTATATAACATACAACGGCTAGCCAAACCACTACTTTGGCTGCTTCCCCTACCAAAACATCGGATGTACACATAGTGCAATCGACTAATCCAAAGGCCACCCAGCAGCCTGAAGGAAAGAAAAAACAATGAAAGAAGGTTAAGGGGGATAAAAAACCTACCAATAATGTTGTCGGGGACAACACCGAGAAACAGAAGGAGAGGTATCCATGAAACTTATGTGCGGAAGACCACCCGACCCATTTATGTCCTCGGCTTGCAGAAGCCCAAAAGTTTGTGACGCAGCAACAACCTGCTATGTTAACCAATCCATTTCAACATGGAAAAAATCTAACCCTAGCCTCTGCAAGCATGGAAGGGGGCATCCAAGGACCCTCTCCATCTTCGAACAACCCCACATCCGCAAATGTATATATGGTGAAGGGTGATGCTTTTATATCGACTAGAGCACATGAATATAGTAAACCAAGCACTTCTAAGAAGGGAAAAGAAGCTGAACTCCCATCTCTTCCTCTATAGATTGAGAAGATGTTGGGAAAAACAATGACATGCATCCCCAAAGGTGCGTTTAAAAAATATTCTCACAACCCAAACGCAAGGGCCGCCTAGAACTATTATGTGGTGGAATATTTATCACAAACCCCTTGTGCGATGTCCACTTTGGAGGTCCTGCAAATTTTCCCTTCCCAGAGGAAAGCCTTGTTAACCACTTTAGGATATATCGAGACTTGTAATCCAGGTACAATCATGCTGGATACAACCAACCTAAAACCTCATCTGCCTTACCACGTAGCATTTCAGATAGTAGTGGCTTATCCCACGAAAATGTTTACTCGGAATATCTTTCTCACGCTGGTCGATGAGGGAGCCTCAACATGCATTATGTCATTGGCATGTTGGAAGGCCATTGGCCAACCTGTTTTGTCTCCGTCACCTACTCTCCTCACTTCTTTCGACGATCGTTCGTTCCAACCACATGGCATTATTCCCTCTTTCCCTATGCAGTTAGGAGGGAAAACCGTGTGTGTTGAGGTAGAGGTAGTCGATGTGCCCCTTGACTATAACCTCTTGTTAGGAAGGAGTTGGACTTATGCCATGCAAGCTGTGGTTTCTACAATTTTCTGAGTCTTGTTGTTTCCACATGAGGGCCGAATAGTGACCACCAATCAATTGTCTTTCGCCAGACATGACCCTTTATTAGGGGCATCCACGGTATCGATGATTGATAGTCCTCAACCAGATGTAGTCAACGTAGGGGTTGGTTTGTGCCCATCTTTGATGGGTACCTTCGATTACTTGCCCCCTCAAGGCGATATGAAGTTTATATCCAATCACCATAAGGTGGAGATTTTTCAAGTTTTTTCATTCCGCATGACTTACTTCGACGATTCGTGGATACTTCCTTCCCCATCGGTCACGATGGATGGGACAGGGAACTCGATCATGTCCATGCCCTTGTCCACAGATGAAGTAGAGTACCCTTTATTCCAGCAAGATTTATCCAACACTAATCCAACTCCTGCACAAGAGTTCGATCCACTTCTAGAGCCTATTTGGGCTCAGGGTTCTCTCGCTGACACTGATTCATTAGAATTAGTCTTTCCCTCTGATGAAGCTGTAATTGAAGCAATGACTAGTCTGGACAAACCCTGGGATGATCTTCATCACAGATCATACTTCCTCCCAAAGTTAAGCAGAATCAAGGACAGAGAATTCACCTTGACTATGACTGGAGATAGGTCTTGTCCTATTAATCCCTTAGCTACACACGAGATCTATGCTGAGGGTAATATGGAAACCATTGTTGAAACGATACCTATCAATATCTCCAGAAACCCTGGCATCATAGACAATGTTTTCATCGAAGCATACTGCTCCTCCGAGGAGATGCCAAGCATCGACCCACAAAGAGTCAATCATGAGCTAACTTTGTTGTTTTTCAAGCTTGCTTTGAGATCTGAAACCAACATTCGGCGAGATTGCATTTATGCTTTTCGATCTCATCCGGATTAACTAAGAAAAGTAAACACTACGGGTCTTCTTTTAATCCCTTTTCAGACCCTCTAAACATCAAAATATTGTCGAGCGATCTTGTGGCCTTTCAGGCTCGTTAAACTAAAATTTGAAGCCACATCTGTCCGGCAGTAGTTTACCCCTTTTTCTATATAGAATGTAAACTGTCTGAATAAAGGTATACTCTATGGAACTTCAGTTCTCTAGAAGACTACTCTAAGGTATAATTTTACCCCTTTTTCGGGCCTGAGGGACTAAACATACGAAAAAGGAACCCCCACGGAGTCCATAGTTAAGCTCTTTTCAGACTCCCTAAAATTGAAAAGATCGTCGAGTGACCTTATTCTTTCACACTCGTTAAAACTAGTCTAGAAGAACATTCCTGACGGAGTCCATAGTTAAGTTTTTTTCAGATTCCTTAAAAATGAAAAAATGGTCGAGTGATCTTGTCCTTATCACACTCATTAAAAAGGTTTTGAATAGACGTCTTGTCGATGCTAGTTTACCCTTTTTTCAAACTGACTAGACTATCTTCGAAAAAGGTACCCCAATGGAGTCTCCGTTTACGTTTTTTCAGACTCTCTAAATATGAAAAACCATCGATCTTACCTTCTCTGGGCTCTTTAAACTTAAATCGAAGGACATTACCATTGTGTGTTTTGTTAACCATGTTTTCATACCTTATATGCCATCCTTGTAGCACTTTGCTTCTGCATCTTAACAACCTTGGCCCCCCGGAGTATTTTTCCTGAGTATCATTATTCTGAACGTCGGTCTTGTCCTTGTGCCTTGAACTTGTATGTTTGTAACACTCGTTCCTCCATTGTAACGTAACATTCCTTTATTATTTTTTCCAAAATTATTGAAAAAGACAAAAAAAATCAAATATACCCCAAAAAGAGGAAGGGAAAAGTATTTTCTTTATAGGCAGCATAATTAGTCACCCTTGGATAAAGCACATCTATCTGTTTGTTCGTCAAACTATGGGATGTAATACAACCTTAGGAAGTTGTTCTCGCTACATACAGTTGTGTCCTCCTCTATTTGGTTATTCTGCCAAACATATGGAGAGTTTGCATTGTCTCCTGCTTCGTAAACTTATGATTAATGCCATGTTGCCTAAATATTATCATTTGTCATGCTGTTGTCCAAGGGAAGTTTCTACCAAGCCTGAGTCGGCCCCTCTGCAATTTGTCTCTTGCCCTCATACCCAGCCATCTTGAATGTCCAATCAAGTCCTTGTTCAAAATCAATGAAGCCTTCAGTCTGATCATCAAGATTATCTAGTCCATGACTGACGAGCTGTCGAAGACCTCTGAGTAGTGAAGTCGTACACTCATATTACACTCCTACCTTGAGTTTTGAAGATTTTGAAGTTGTTGCTCGAGCTCTGAAGATCTCATCTCCAGCCATCAGGCCGTATCAGCTTCTAGAAGATGGATACTCTATATGTATATCTTTTTGATTTCGAGATGTAGCTCCGCTGTGTATTGTTCGTGGCTACACTTTATATAGTTATTTGACATGGATCTATAGTGTATTTTATTGGTATCCATGATTCTATTTTATCCTGAGCAAGGGTATGCCCGCCTCGGTGAGACATTTTTTATTTTGCAGACGACGCCTCCCGGTTCCTGGTCCTTAGGCTCACTTGTTCAGCACATCAGTAAAGATTGGTAATGTATTTCAGCCATCAGATGCTCTTCTGACCTCACACATTAGGGGGCATCTATTATAACCCTAATTTTCACCATACATGTTTACCTGGCATCAGGCCATCTCAGATCCCTTATTTTCCAAAGCATTGTTGAACAACTCTTTATAAAACCTCTTTTATAAGGGCCCATGTGCCCTACTCCATTACTGCATGCGTGTACATGCTAGCTAACCTAAAACAACCCACGTGGACCTACAGAAGCACAAAAAAAGGAAAGTTGTTGACGGGACACACAACTTTGGGTGAGTTAACTGAAACTCCTAGCCATGCATGGCCGAGGGTTCATCCAAATACCTAGCTTCTTCTAGCCTATAAAAGAAGGGTTAGGGGTCCCATATAGAAGAGGAGAATAAGAGTAAAGAAACTCTACCCAATTGCACTTTCCCATTGTCCCAACCCTTTAGCCATCCTTGTACAAAGAGAGATACAAAGAAAACAAGTTGGAGGAAATTTGAAGAGGATCCCAGGATCAAGTTTGCGGAGCAATGGTCGGTCTCGACATTGTAAGTTGATTCATTAATGTTAATAATAAAGAATTTATTTTCTTGTCCCACTATATGAATTCTTCATAGTTTAGTGAATATATGTTTGAATCTCTAACCCATTAATCTGTAGAAAAAATTCATATAGAGTTTGTTGCTTGTTTTGTACGTAGTTCAGTCTTGGGAGGATAGCTGCTAGCAAGCGATCAAGTGTGAAGAAGGTTTGACATCGAACGTCTGGAACAAGGTATGTTCACTTAACCATGTATTTGCTTAAAAGAAATGGGGATTAATTCTGGGACGACGGTAGAAAGTAGGATTCTTTCGGTCTTATCTGCATGCATAATATAACCCTAAATGATAGTCCATAGGGGGATTTCCCACCACAATAGATCAGTCTTCCCCTTTCTAGTTATTTCTTAGAGTCAGACTCCACATCTTATTTCAAGGCTTTCACTTCGGCCACCAGCGACTGCTTTGAGTGACAATCAACAGTGTTATGCCAAGGGATCTTGTGGAAGTCACACCATGATCCAGGTGGATATTGGTGGCCACCCACCTATTCCACTTGGACCCCCACCATTGCTTCTTTCAGTTTTTCAGTTTTCTCACAGTTTACTATTTTTAGCAGTTTTTTTGGGTCCCGAACTTCCGGGGCCATTTTGAGGCCCTAAACGATGTTTTTTTGGGGATGTTTCTATCCCAAAATACCTTCTAATGTTGATTTTTTGTCTCTATTGTTGTAGGCCTCATATAGATCTTTCCAACGAGCTATCATACGCCTAAAACGGATATCGTATGCAAAAGTTACGACCTCTGGAAGTTGATGCACCAACTTACCCAAACGGGGCCCACATGACTTTTGGCGCTTCATCTCCCAGGGTTAGGTTTTTGGATGTCTATGACTTTTTTCATTCCCATTTATTGTAAAAGGGCCTTTAGAGCCTCATTGTAATCATCTTCTCACGGATGCGAGTAGCGGCCACATCTCTTCTCAGAGATAAGCTATCAGCGCCCTAGCTAGTTTATTTCCATTATGTCTGTAAGCATATTTCAGTCATTTGTTATTAATGAAATGAAGTCTTATTTCCACTGCATCTCTTTGTTTATGTGTATTTTTGTATTTCATTGTGTTCCTACATAAATCTAGATCAGTGGTATCAGAGCGGTCTGCTCATTCTCTATCCTTCTTTTCATGTCCCCAACGAGATCAGGGTATAAGGAGTTGGGGCTCGATCTAGTTGAACCTTTGCAAGATCAGCCTCGCAAACCCCGACAACCGCCCATGGGAGAAGAAAAGAAATATGAGGGAGCAGGAGATCCTATCAAAATTTTTCTCAAGGAGGCCCTCGAGAAACAAAGGAATGCGATGATGGACAACTTTGCCCAGATTCTTCAATGGATTCTGACTGGCGGTGCATCGACATCCAGAAGCCACTCTGGAGGTGCCACTCCTTTTAAGGTACAAGTAAACTTTGACATTCCCATATTTGACAGCCAAATAGATCCAGATGCCGTAGATAGATGGTTGAATCTGTTATAAGGATATTTATCGGTTCATGACTTTTCCGACCGAGAAAAGATTATTTTCGCACTCCTCAAAGCCACCACCCATGTCAAGGACTGGTGGGAAACCTACTCGGAGAAAGAGGGTGAGGGAGAACCCTCTTTGTTCTCGGCCGCACCCACTTGGAATTCTTTCTGAGACGCCATCAAGGAACAATATTATCCCATGGGGAGCTATGAGGACAAATACATACAATGGACTACGTTGTGGTAGCAAAGGGACCAAGATGTGCATGAGATGACAAATCTGTTTCATACCCTACACACAAAGTTGGGTATCAAAGATTCAGAGAAACATTTGGTGTTAAAGTACCATAGTTGTCTGCACAGATACATTCAGGAGGAAATGGAGTTCCTTGACATCTCCTCACTTGGTGTGGCATACCGATACGCTGCCAAGATTGAGCAGAAGTTCAAACAGAAGAAGCGAGACTTTGGGTCTGCAAATCAGAAGCACGTTAAAGGTACTCCCAAACCAAAAAACAAAGGACCAAGCCAAGGCGGGGCAGCCCAGGACAACCTGCCAAATCCACAAGCAAAGAACAACACCACAAAGCCAAAAAAGGACACGGGGAAGTGGTGTGAGTTCCATAAGAGATCCACTCACAACACAAGTGAGTGTCGGGCCAAGCAGTCACTAGTAGCCGAGTTGAAGGCTTCTGAATCGGATGCATGCTCCAACTCTGAATCAAAACCTAACAAGGGGAATGACAGGGGGAAGCATATTATCGATGCAGAGCCCAACGCCACCATTGCCACCACGAAGATCCATAACGAGGAACCAGAAGATCCAGAGGAGGCAGAACGTCTGTTCCATTCCAAGATGTGGGTAAAGGGTTCCCCGTTGCAGTTCATTGTCGACAGCGGGAGCCAGAAGAACCTCATATCGGTAGATTTCATGAAGAGGTTGGGCTTGCCGACCACAACACACCCACAACCATACACCATTGGATGGTTGCACCAAGGATGGGACCTCTGTGTCAGTCGACAATGTCGCTTTCCCTTCAGCATCAAGCCCTTCACGGATGAGGTATTATGTGACATTGCTCCTCTTGATGTTTTTGATGTGTTATTAGGCCAACTGTACTTGTGGAAGCGACATGTTGTGTATGAGTCCAGGCCTCGTGTTGTTATTATCACTTTGGGCAATAAGATGTACAAGATACCGGAGATAGCACCGCCTACCACCATCTCTTTGGTTACTGCAAAACAATGCAGTAAGTTCATTTCCAAAACCAGGAAATTTGTTTTCCTGATGATCCACCCTTAGGGAAAGCTGAAGACATTGGCCATGACCTCCAGACAAGGCCCCACTACACGAAAACAACAGATGGAGAAGGTCATGGAGGAGTACGAGGACATATTCACCTCCCCCGCAGGGGTGCCTCTACACTACCAGGTCAAGCACCCCATCGATCTTACCCCAGGTGCACCGCTGCCCAATGGACCCATCTACCGACGCTCTGTCTTGGAGAATGATGAAATCAAGAGGCAGATTCAGGAGCTGTTGTAGAAAGGTCACATCCGGCCAAGTTCATCGCCCTGTGGTAGCCTGATCGTATTGGTGCAGAAGAAGGATTGGAATTGGAGACTCTGCATTGACTATCGGGCACTGAACAAGATCATTGTTCGGAATAGGTACCTGATCCCATGGATTGATGACCTTCTGGACCAACTCAAGGGGGAAAAACATTTCATCAAGATCGACTTGAAGTCTGGGTATCACCAGGTACCAATCAAACCCTATGATGTGTGGAAGACTGCATTCAAATCCAAGGAGGGCCTTTTCGAATGGTTGGTCATGCCTTTCGGGTTGACGAATGCCCCTGCAACCTTCATGAGGATAATGGACGACATCCTGCAGCCATTCACCAACTCATTTGTAGTGGTGTACTTGGATGACATTATGATCTTCAGCCAGACTTGGAAAGAGCACCTCCACCATATCCGACAGGTACTCCAAACACTGCGGCAACACAAGTTGTGTGCCAATTTGGAGAAATGCACTTTTGG
Organism: Picea engelmannii; assembly: GCA_009831015.1. Classification (NCBI taxonomy): domain Eukaryota; kingdom Viridiplantae; phylum Streptophyta; class Pinopsida; order Pinales; family Pinaceae; genus Picea; species Picea engelmannii. The sequence goes on along the minus strand of ML795733.1, from coordinate 345,727 downwards.
CATAACCCAGGTTCAGTATCTGGGATACATTATTGATGAGCGGGGGGTGCATGTGGATCCAAAAAAGATCCAAGTCATTCAGGATTGGCCATCCTCATCCACCCTAATAGAGCTCCGCATCTTTTTAGGTCTTGCCAATTTCTACCGCAGGTTTGTGTTGGGATTCTCTCATATCACTTGGCCCTTGAGTCAAGTCACCAAGGGAGGAGCTAAAGAAAAATTATTTTAGTCTGAATCTCAACAGAGGGTGTTCGGGGAGTTGAAACATCGCCTCTTCTTTGCACTAGTGCTCACATTACCAGACTTGCAACAACCATTTGAGATCGAGACAGATGCCTCTAACTATGCTATTGGGGCAGTCCTTACTCAACATGGGCATCCAGTGGCATATCATAGTGAGACACTTTCCGACACAGTCCGGAAGTATCCCACTTATGACAAAGAAATGTATTCCATTATGCAGGCTTGTCGGCAATGGAAGCATTACATTTTGGGAAAGGAAATGGTCATCCACACAGACCACTGACCCATGCAGTTCATACAGACACAAGGGAAGTTGCAGAACAATTGCCATCAGAAGTGGTCCACAAACCTGCAACAGTTTCATTTGAACATTAAGTACAAAAAAGGCAGCACCAATAATGTTGCAGACTGCCTCAGTCGACCACCCATCGTGGTGCTAACCACTATGCTCAACTCTTGTGGGAATGAGACTTCTGATTGGCCGCTTCTCTACACAAGTGATCCAGAATTTGGCCACACATACAATACACTCTTGGAGGGTAAGCAAGTTCCCAATTTTCACCTCTAGGATGCCCTACTTTGTCACTTGGGACACCTTTGTGTTCCTTCAAGCGAGTGTTCCAAGATGATTTGGGAGGTGCACTACAGTCGAGTCGTTGGGCATTTCGGGGTCGAGAAAACCGTGGTAGTACTGCAAAAGTATTTCTATTGGCCAAACCTTTGACAAGATGTCGGGAAGTACATCAAGTCCTGCACTTATTGCGCCATTGCCAAACCGACCATCAAGAAGCAAGGCCTCTATACTCCGCTTCCTACCCCCAGTCGACCTTGGGAATCCATATCTATGGATTACATGTCGGGCCTTCCTTCTACTAAGCATGGAAATGACTATGTTTTTATGGTCGTCGACCGATTCTTGAAGATGTCCATTATGATGGCCTGCAAGAAGAATATCACAGCAGAAGCCACTGCTAAACTCTTCTTTGAACGAGTGTGGGTACACTTTGGGATACCACAGTCTATCATCTCATATTGGGACAGTAGGTTCCTTAGTACATTTTGGTCTAGCCTCTGGTCTATGTTGGACACCAAGCTCACCAAGTCCACAGCTTTCCATCTGCAAACTGATGGCCAGACAGAGGTCGTCAACCAGATGATCGTACACATTCTACGCATGTACAATTCAAATCATCCACGCACATGGGATGAGAGCCTCCCCTATGTACAACACAGCTACAACCAGGCTCTCCATAGCTCAACTAGCCATAACCCCTTTCAAGTGGGCTTGGGATTCCAACCACTATGTGCCATTGACATAGTCATGCCATTTGTGGCTACTCAGGAAGATTCAGCTCATGTCCAGTCTGAGGAGGATAAGGCAAACAACTTCATTGAGCACATTCAACACATCCGCCAATAGGTTCATGACATCTTGGACAGAGCCAATGCTAAGTACAAGAAACGACATGATCAACATTGGGTGCCACACAACTTCCAAGTGGGCGACAAAGTGTGGCTACATTTGCAAAAGGAGCACCTCGCTGGACCCCACTGCAAGCTTCGTCCACTTTGATATGGGTCGTACACCCTCACCAAGGCTGTAGGGGAAAATGCCTTTGAGCTCATCATTCCACCATTCCTTGGTCTGCACCCAGTGTTCAATGTGGACTACCTTCGGCCCTACTTTCCACCTCTACTAGACACATCCGACATGGCAGAACAACTCACACCAACAGAGTTAAATCTAGACTACATGGAACAATCCATAACTGATCAGATCATGGATACATAGATCAAGCACACCCGAAAACAAAGGATACCACTATATCGAGTTGTCAAAGTAGGCCAACTCCTTCACCAAGGCAAATGCCTCACCAGGGACCAAGTCCAGCAGAAGTTTCCTCATCTCATGGAGGAACTCAACGCAATGGGGACCATTGCTTCCTAAGGGGGGAGGAATGATCTAGGTGGATATTGGTGGCCACCCACCTATTCCACTTGGACGCCCACCATTGCTTCTTTCAGTTTTTCAGTTTTCGCACAGTTTACTATTTTTAGCAGTTTTTTCAGGTCCTGAACTTTCAGGGCCATTTTGAGGCCCTAAATGATGTTTTCTTGGGTATGTTGTTGTCGAAAAATATCTTCTAATGATGTTATTTTGTCTCGAGCATTGTAGGCCTCGGATAGATATTTCCAACAAGCTATCATACACCTAAAACGGAGATCATATGCAAAAGTTACGACCTCGGGAAGTTGATGCACCAACTTACCCAAACGGGGCCCACATGACTTTTGGCACTTCATCTCCCAGGGTTAGGTTTTTGGATGTCTAGGAATTTTGGCATTCCCATTTATTGTAAAAGGGCCTTCAGAGCCTCATTGTAATCATCTTCTCATGGATGCGAGTAGCGACCACATCTCTTCTCAGAGATAAGCTACCAGCACCCTAGCTAGTTTATTTCCATTTTGTCTGTAAGCATATTTCAGTCATTTGTTATTAATGAAATGAAGTCTTATTTCCGTTGCATCTCTGTGTTTATGTGTATTTATGTATTTCATTGTGTTCCTACATAAATCTGGATCACACCACTTCCTGGTATCTTTCTTTGTCTTTCTAGTGTCCTTCTTTGCTTGCGGCTTGGACTAGTTGTCCTGATATTGTCCATCTTTGCTCTGTCCTTTGTTTTGTTGGTTGGGGCTGCCCTTTCCTGGATTTTTTTGTGAGGGGTTCCCAGGCCCAAATTGTCACGACTTTTGTTTGACCTTTTTCTCGATTTTGACAGCATATCGGTAGGCCGCGCCCAAGGATGAGATGTCTAGAAAATCCATTTTGGTATGGATGTATCTATGTAGAGCACCGCGATACTTGAGCACCAGATGTCGCTCCAAATATTTGATACCCATATTGGTGCCCAATGTATGGAAGATATTTGTGAAATCTGGCACTGCTTGGTCTCTTTCTTACCGCAGTGTGGTCCATTTGGAATATAAATCGTCATAACTTCCGACAGGGTAGTATTGTTTCTTAATAGCATCCCTGAAGGAATCCTAGGTGGTTGTGACTATAAATAATGAGGGTTCCTCTGTTTACTTTTGCTCACAGAACGTTTCCCACCAATCTTTGACATGGGGGACAGCTTTGAGGAGCGCAAAAGTAATATTTTATCTATTCGAGAAATTATGGACAGAAAAATACCCTTCTAGTATATTCAACCACTTGTCTACAACATTTGTGTCTATCTGACCTTCAAATATAGGAATATAGAAGTTTATTTGTACCTTGAAGGGGGTGGCGCCTCCGCTCAAAGAAGATGTGTCGCCTTTTGGTAGCCGTCGAATGATTTGCGTGAAACTATCCATCATCTCATTCCTCTGCTGTATGAGGGCTTCCTCAATCAACATTTTGAAAGGATCTCCTGTCCCATCATATTTATTTTCTCCTACCATGAAAGGTCACTTGGGCATGTGAGAGATTTTTTCCTCAAGAGAAAGAAGCTCAAGACCCAACTCTTTGTACTCTGACCTCGATGGGGACATGCATTAAGACGATAAGGAGCAGACCGCTCTGATACCACTGATCTGGATTTTATGAGCATAACGAAATGAATATAGATTCTTAACATATTCTTAACACAAAATAACAGAGATACAGTAAAAATGGTTTTTTGCTCAATAATGAAATAAGCTGAAACTTTAAAATGCAGCGCAAACAAGCTTGCTAGAATGGTGGCAACTTATCTCTAAGAAGAGATGTGACGACTACACTCATTCGCCAGAAGATCATCACAATGAGGCTCTCAAGGAATTTTACAATAAAAAGGAATGAAAAAAACCCTAGACATCCAAAAACCTAACCCTAGGATATGAAGCACCAAAAGTCATGTGGGCCCCATTTGTGTAAGTTAGTACATTAACTTCCCGGGGTCGTAACTTTTGCATACTATCTTCGTTTTAGGAATATGATATCCCATTGGAAAGGTATCATCGAGGAGATTCATTTTTGGGCCTCAATCATTTTTTATGTTATCATTGAGAAGCTCTATCTAGAAAAACCTTCATTTAGGCCCTCAAAATGGCCTCGGAAGTGAAAACTGCTAAAAATAGTAAATTTCCAAAATTGCTAGAAAATTGTTTTGAGCCAATTGGAAAAGGTGGGTCACCACCGATATCCATCTAGATCATGGAGTGAAAAAATAATGGGACTTCAAGTATGCAAAGGGAAATGGAAGGTCATCTAAGAAAGATGCATGGAGTGAGGAAACATTTTCTATAACATGGTAGGGGTTTTCATTTGGTCGACTTGACCGTCAAATAATTTGATCAGGATTTCATTTGATCGACCCAAACATGAAAGCATTCAACCGGGGTTCCATTCGGTTGACCCAACCATCGAATCATTCGCCTAGTCATCCATAAGGTCGACTCGACTAGTGTGTGTTCGATTGGTTTATTATTTGGTCGAATCAACTAATTGGCATAATGCAAGGATTGTAACTAGACATAAAAGATCAAGATAGAAATAAAAGTTTATTCTGTAGTAGAATCCATGTTGGTGAGATGAACCAGCCATAGGCCTACCGTTTATAGATCAAATGGTATCAAAGTAGGTTATGAAGGCTTTGACAATACCAACATGGTAAACACCTAGAGCCCATACCAAAATAGTGGACAAGAATTGCTACCAGGCCTACATAGAAGTAGAGAACCATGGCAGGGCATCATCATAGAGAATATGATAGAGAATACCAAGAGATAATATTAGCTCGACTGGAGAAAAAAATTGCTACATTGATAGATTTGGTGACACAATTTCTTGTAATGAAGGGTAAAGAAGCACAGTCAACAAAGAATGAGAACGAAGAACACAATTCTTGTCCAGAAAGTTCCAAAGCAGAGACAGTTGGAACTCAGGTAATGAAAACAACATTTCTTCATTTTCTATTGTTCCTTTCAAATTTGAAGCAAAGCTATAAATACCCATGTTTAATGGACAACCTAATGTTTAATCCTTGGATAGTTGTTGAAACAATTGGAATTTTACTTTGGTCTTTATCAAGTCCAAGAAACACAACATATCTCCTTTTCCTATCTGAAGATGACCATACATGCTCTATTGTGGTCGGAGGGTTATGTGGATGCACTAAATATAGGAAAGAATCCCATGGTGGTGAAATGGGAGGAATTCAAGGAATTACTGAAGTCATAATTCTATCCCATAGGATACGAAGACGAACAACTCATGAAGTGTAAATACCTTCAACAAGAACATGGACACGGAGTGCAACAATACACTTCTGAGTTTAGGAGGCATGCCATCAGGTTGGGTATCTCTTTGGAAGATATCGAGATGGTGATGAAGTACACTGGAGGAATTTTTATCCATATCCAAAGATAGTTGCAGCTACATGGTGTGAAAATCATAGATGATTTGAGAAAGAAGGATCTCTACATTGATTTGTACTCCAAGAAAAGACAACAACACATGGGCCAACAAGAAAACAACAAGAAAAGAGAGAAGAAGATAGCATCCACCACCGAAAAAAGGAGGGATCCGAATAGGAACTACAAACATTGTGATATAGATGGACACACATAAGAGAAGTGTTGGATACTTCATATAGAATTATGTTTGTTACAAATTATTTGGTCACCCCAGTGATCCATTGATAACATGTGTTCATGTTCACATAAAAATATAAAAAGAGTCTTTCTCCATGAGGAAAGTGACTGGCTTTCTCTTCTCAAAAACCCTATTAAGGAAGGTCTTCATTGGCTACACTATACACAGGGTGTGACGATATCTAATCATCTCCCCCTGCTCTTAAGCTAGGCTGCAACGTCTCCATAGGCTGCTCTATAGCTAGGGTGCGACGATGTCAAAAGACTAAGAAAAGGTCAAGTTTCACGAAATTTCTATAAGGGGATATTCTAGAAGATGAGGTGGCCTCCAAATGGTTTGGATCTTACTCGCTTCTCTTATTTGGTGGGATAATCCTAATCTCTTCAACCATCTCTCTTTCCCTTATATAAAGAGGGATATTTCATGGAAAAGGAAAATCAACGTTAAGGTTGAATAGGCTAAGAATTGGATGGGGAATTCTAATTCAGTTCATACTTGAGGGCTTCATTTCAGTTCATCAAGTCATTGTGGATCTTCTTCATTCAAGGTTGGAGCAAGTGTGTGTGTTGGAGAAGAGGACCATCGAAAGGGGACCTTGCGACATCAAGGCTTTGGTTGTAATATCCACTTTCATTTTAATATGATACAATGATATGTTTCTTTCCCATAAAACTTGCTTTGTTTTATTATATGATTCCTTGATCACATACATAGGTTCTTGTTGAGTTCACTGTATTTCTTTCACTTTGGTTGGCTTGTGTTCCCTTGCAGATTCAATATCACAGGAGCACTGGAGTGGATCTAGGATGGAAATGGCAGGAGGAAATGACATTTAAATGATATGTTGTCTATCTCTTGTTAAATAGTAAACTCAATAATTAGAGCTTAGGGAAAGTGTCGTATTTTGTTTTGTTTTGTTCTAGATCTAGGTGGATCTATGGAGATATGTTTATGTATGCATTTACCAATTAATCCTACAAACAAATTGGTGACCATACTAGGGATTCAAATTCCTTTTGATTATTTTCATCCCATTTGATTTTATCCTGCCTTCCTCTGATTAAATTCACTCTATGAGTCTATGGGTGATCCATTTGGACTCCCTGGGTCTGAAAGTTCAATTAGATTTTTTATCTATCTCCCATTGTTTCCTAATTTATAGAGATCATCACACTGCACCTTATTGGTGGCCTACAATTACCCTCAAACATCGCATCCTTCTTAACCAATCCAATGCGACAACGTCGCACTGTGCTCTTCTAGTATCATGCGATGGCCTTTTCTCCTCACACTGTGTCCCATACCTAGCCCACGACGAATTGTGTAGAATTTGTTGGAGTGAGTCGATTTGTCTTTTTTTTCACCCATATTTTCCTTAGTTGCTTGGGGTGAACTTTTGATGCCCATGTTTGATTGATCTCTGAGTTTAAATCTTGATTTTGATTGGTTTTCAGTGATTGGAAGTCTTTCTTTACATTTTACAAGTTTTTTTATTTTGATCATTGTCACAAGGATATAATCTCGGATCTTGATCTGGGTGCTTGTTTGACAAAGGGTATTTGGTTTGTATGAAGTTTTGGATTCATTTTACTTTCCAAATTGTTGGTTAATTGAGAAACACTTTTTTCTTGCATATGACAAAAGGTTTTCTTATCTTTTTCAATTTTGTATATATTACGAATTTGATTTGGGAATTGTGTTGAGAATGTCTTGATTTTCTTGGATTACATTTTCCTTTCATCATTACATCTCTGATTTTGTTTTGAAAAGGAAGAACTGAATTCATTTATTCTTTTTAGTAATCTCTCATAATAAATTTTTTACATTCTAAATATTTGTTAAAGAGAAGAATTGGAAAATTTTGTAGTTCATGATTATTTGGAATTGTGTTCATTCGAAATTGAGAGATTGCAATTCGTAGCTTGTTGTAATTCAAAAGAATACCTTCTCCCTACTGTAATTAGAGTTCATTGAATTGAAAATTTTCACATTCATCTCATTTTGCATTTTATTGTGTCAAGGTCACAACATCATTAATTTCATTTTCATATCCCTTTTGAGTAAACAACAACCTCTAAAATACAGTGTAAATTTAAAATTTATTAGCAACTTTTATTTTCTAGGGATCTTTTTCACCAACATTATCTAGGATAGAGATTTGGAATAGGTTGTAAGGCACAATCTCCAAAGAATCAAAACACACAATAGTATCTTGTGATAGGGAGAGTTCAAATCCAATTGCTACATTTTTTCCTGGGAAGCCCTTCTCACATAAGGGTCAAACCTAAGGTCGCATTAAGACTGACAGAGTTACTCACCCTACTTTTTTGGTCTTGGTATAGATATTGCGCATATTATTGGGGGTCACTTGAAGGTATACCCACGATTATGTGTGAGAGTGTTTCGAGTTGATTTTGGGCTAGATACCCTGCCTTTGCGCATGGATCGATATGTCAACTATTTCCCCAGGAATCACTATTGTAGTTGGTAACCTTAGTAGCCTATCTCTTTAGGGTCTTCACACAAGGTGACTATGGAGGGGCAAGTCTTCACGGTACCTGGAAACAACGTTGGCTAAACTCACTCAGGCTCCTTGGAGGGTATACCCCTGATTATGTGTAGTAGCTTGCACTAGGGTGTAACTCCATTAAGAAGTTCATCAAAGTAACTTTTCCACCCTATTTATCCTAGCCCCTTCTTGTCTTGATTTCACAACGTTGGATTTCATCACCAAATAGTGACTTCGAAATAAGAAGGTTTGTTTTCTTGGTTTGATTCCTAGATGTTATTAGTGAGTGTTTCTTGTTTTCTCTATTTGGCCATAGATGTTTTTCGTTCTTTACTTGGTTCAGCCAACATCGACCTTCGTCGTTCACATAGGATGCAAGTGCTACGCTCGGAAGATCCGAAAGGTTATCTCCCTTTGCCTCCTAACTCACCAGAAGGCTCTCCTGAGGGAGTAGTCAATAATAAAGTAGCTTCTGAAGTTCGTAGAACACACTCTTTGGAAGGATTTCGAATTGTTTCAGATTCCTTAGAGGCTTTTTGGCTTCCTCCAAATCCATTATTGAGTATTAGACAAGACAAAAATTTTCTCCAGATGAATTCATTGAGATAAATTATTGTTTTTGAGAGTACCGGAGTACCTACTAAACCTAACACATGATCTAGAGTAGAAGATCCACTTTCTAAAAGTGAATCATTTAGGACCCTGGCTCACACTGCCAAAACTTTTAATCCTAGTTCCATCCCTTTGATAGTACGTGATCTTTACAGCAACCTAGGAGTGAGTCCTAATCAACCTATGGCATCGCAAATTCCTGAGATGTTTGTTAGCTATATCGTACCTTTAGAACATTTTACTGGTACTACCAGTAGTGTCATCGTCATTTCAGACCAACTGTTGGTTGTTTCTCACTTGATTCTTCCTCTCGAGATGACCCATTCTATTATGGTCCCACATGCTACAACAATTTCTATCGTAAATGTGGTTGTCACCCAAGCTCCAATTGGAACACCACTTACACCTAGACCAAATCCATCACTTCTCCCTAGGTATAGTGATTTGAATACTTTCATTTCTATCCCTACCCAGAATCCGTCTGGAGGGTATGGATTTTTTTTTCCTCCTAGGTATAATGCCACGAGTCAGTTTGTTCCTATCCTACCCAGATTCTCTCTGAAGGTCCTTACGTTCCTCCTCCACCTTTGTTAGGAGGATCGCATCATCTTGTACCTAGTGGCTCCAATCCAGTTGGAGGCACCAGTCATTCTATCACTTATGGTTTCCAGATTCCTGTTGGAGGTCAACCTCAAGTTGGGGGGAAACCTAAATTTGGAGGACAACCTCAGATTGGGGGACAACCTCAAATTAGGGGACAAACTCAACTTGGGTGGAAACCTGATGTTGGAGTCCATAACCCAATTTATGGACAACATGTACCTGTGTCACAATCTCAACCTTGGAACCTTCCTTTCCAAGGAAATCTACAACCGTCTGGGGTGAAACATGCTCAATTCAATTCTTTTTACCCCTTAATCTCAGTAAAACGTATCTAGGTTCTTTGAATCCAACTTGGGTTCAAAACGTTCAGTCCAATGTTCCTTTCCAAGGGAACATACCTAATAAACCCAAACCTGTGGGCTATCTGCCTCAAAATCCTCCACAACCGAATCTATCAAGACTGTCTAATTATCTATAGAATACTTATGGTCCTACTGGCATACCTATGGGGCTTCCCCCTCAGAACTACCAGTTTCCTCAAGTGAACCAACAATTTCCTTTTCTAGCCACTTTGGATTTACCTGATTTGTCTAGGATTTTGAATGATCCTATCTTACATTCTCCTTATTGGCCTGTCATATCATCTAAGTTACCATCCGACATTCCTAAATTTGATGGTCGAGCATGAGAACACCCAAATAATCATGTTATGACTTTTCACTTGTGGTGTTCATCCAACTCCTTGATGGATGACTCCATAAGATTATGAATTTTCCAATGAACTCTCATGGGTTCGGCAGCAAAATGGTACATTGAGTTACTATGAGGATTCTTTAATGACTTTAACAACCTAGCCATGTCCTTTTTGACACATTACTAGTTTCCTATTCGATACAAGACAAGAACCGAAACTTTGAGTTCTTTTAAACAATCCTCGTCCACTCATATTTCTGATCACATCCATGACTGGAGGAGGAGAAGATGCTTAATCAAAGTTCCTCTTCCTAATCAATTATTGACTGAGTGGTTTACCAAATCACTCATTGGACCTATTGCTCGTTATGTCACCATGGGTGGTGTTGTCACTGAAGAGAAGGCGATCAGTCGTGATCAATATCTAGATCTCATTTATTCACAAATAGAAACACTTTACGATTTGATCCCTGATGTTCCTTGCTCTTCCAAAAATCCTACCCCAACACCTCCAGCATCTTCTCATGCTACTAATGGTGTGATTGGAACCTTTCACACTGAGACCAAGTCTACGCATGCTGATCACACCAATCCCAAATCTAATAATTCTAATGCACAAAATACTCCTACTCCTACTTCTTCCTCTGGCAAGACTGTTGAAGTTAATTCAATTCAATCGACACCTACCGGGAAAAACCAAAATAAAAAGAAATGGAAGGGTAAGAATAAGAAGGAAAAAAATAATAATCCATAATTTGAGAAGTCCAAAATGCAACCTGCTAACGAGAAAGATAAACATCAACCTTGTTACCCTTGTCTTATTTGCGGTGACGATCATTACATGAAAGATTACTCCAAGGGCCCGAGAATTCTCCCACACTTATCATTTTGTCACAACCTTTCCCTTCTTAGAAGCAAGCCCAACTGGTCATTCATGACCAAGCTTCTCCTTCTACCTCATATTATGTCCTTATGTGTACTAGTGACTCTAAAAATAATGAAGTTGCACTCACAACTCGAGCCAAAGATTATTCTTCGTCAAAAGAGAAAGTTGATTATATACCACCTTCGTTGGTTCAACCTCCCCCCCCAACTTCACCTCCAAAGGGTCCTCCTCATATAGAAATATTGGGTCTCGATACATCTCTTCTCCCTCCTCCCAAGGGCGTTGTTCGAAAGTATGCGTTCAATCCTCACACACGTGTTGCCCAAAACTACAGTATTCTAGAAGACCTTGCGCAAGCACCCTCTGCGATGTCATCTCTCTAAGTCCTTCGAAGTTTTCCTACTCAATGAAAGGCATTGTTAAAGGCCATTGGTGGAATTGATCCTACGGATACTAATTTGATAATATTTGACTTGGAAGATCACATTCCAAGGATTCCTCCTCAATTAGAGTTTCAGATCCAAGTTGTTGTTGAAAAAAATAATATTTGTAGAATCGTTATTGATGAAGGAGCCTCGACTTGTGTTATGTTTGTTATGTGTTGGAAATCTATTAGCTCTCCTACCCTTACCCAGTCACACAATACCCTTAAGAATTTCAATGGTACAGGTTTTAAACCTTACAATGTTCTTTCCTTGTTGTTTATTACGTTGGAAGGTAAATCGGTCAATTTTGAGGTTGATGTATTTGATGCACCTCTTGATTATAAACTTTTATTTGGTCGTAGATGGATTGATTCCATGCATGCAGTTGTGTCTACCCTTTTCCGCATGATACGTTTCACGCACGAAGGAAAGGTCGTTACCATTGACCAACTGACCTTCTTTAATTCTGATTCCCATACTAGAAATGTTCCTTTTACATCGACGACACCTCCTGATTACAAGAATGTCGGTGTGGGTCTTTTAAAAGATTCAATCTTGATGGGTACATTTCCAATCCCACCACCTCATATCCCTCCTCCTTTTGTCGCTACGATTAACATGATATCGACCATTGTTCATGAAACCCATGAGTCATATAACCCATGGGTAGTACCTATCTCTGGTGAATACCTTCGTTATGGTGACATAATGCCTTTAAGTCTGGTCAAATCCTCTTATCAAGCTATTCAATCGACAACCCCCTCTCCTCCTTCTCTCCGTGATTCATCTTCTGATCCATTTCACAAGATCTTTCCTATAGATGAGATGATCATGTCAGTCATGTCTATGGAAGATTCTCCATGGGACGATTGGAATGATAGTTCCATTCTCTCCCTAGAACGTGATACCATAGAGATCTACCAATGGATTTCGACTTCGTCGACCGTTGTTGTTGTTTCTTTCATTCATGAGTCAATAGACGATGTTTTGTACGAAGGGAACTTGAGTAAAATTTCACCTATCGTTCCTCTTGACATATCGATTAAACCTAGAGTCATGGAGAACATTCATATCATGGCCTCATGTTCTACTGATGAGGTCCACACGTATAAATCCCTTTTCAAAGAATTTCCTGACGTTTTCGCCTGGAGTTATGAAGAAATTCCAGATATTGATCCTGATATCATTGTTCATGATATTAAGACGTCTCCAGATGATAAACTTGTTCGACAAAGACTTCACCCAGTACATCCACACAAATTTGATTCTATCAAGCTTGAAGTTGAAAAAATTCTTAAATCTGTCTTTGTTTATCCCGTGTCTTTGACTGATTGGGTATCCAATCTAATTCCAGTAAATAAGAAACAAGAGACCATCCACATTTGTGTAGATTATAGGGACATAAATAAGGCTTTCCCTAAGGACAATTGCCCGACCCCTTTCATTGACCAGATCGTTGACGACTATGGCAGGAGTGAAATCTTCTCTTTGATGGGCGGTTTCTCTGGCTATAATCAAATTAATATTTTACATGCAGACCAACACAAGATTGCTTTTATTTTCCCTTGGGGAACCTTTTCCTACCGAAAATTACCCTTTGGTCTCAAGAATGCTGGTGTGACCTTTAAGCACGCTATGTCTTACACTTTTTAGGATATTAATCACATTGTGCAACCCTATATTGATGTTCGCCCGATGCATTGCATGCATTGCCAAGATCACCCGACACATTTAAGGGCCATTTTCATACGCTGTCATTATTATCGCATAAGTTTGAACCCACACAAATGTGTTTTTTGTGTGGAGTTTGACTGATTTCTTGGTTTTATTGTGTCGATAAACGGGATTCGAGTAGACCCCTTGAAGCTTGAGGCTATTCGTAGTCTACCTCCTCCTTCCACACTACACCAACTCCAAAGTTTGCAAGGGAAGGAAATTGTTTTGCGTCGTTTCATCCCCAATTATGCTGAAATGATGAAAGAATTCAGTCAGATACTCAAGAAAGGTTATGAGTTTGTATGGGATGATACTGCAAACAAAGCCTTTGAATATTTGAAACTTTCCTTAACCCGTACACCATTATTGTTTTCCTGTGTCTATAACCAAGATTACTTCCTCTACTTAGCTGCTTCAGACTCTACTATTTCTATGGTCTTTGTCCAAGAGGATGATTCACATGATGAACATGTGATAGAATATTTGATTCAGAGTCTTACGACTACCAAGACAAAATACCTACATGTGGAGAAACTGGCTTTGGCAGTTTGTTGACGGGAAAATTTGACTATCCATCAATTGGAAGAACAAGTCTGGTCTGAGGTTGTTCAAGTAACCCAAGTTGTTTGGTGTAACTTGTTCTTGCAGGTTAAATGGCTCCGTTAGACAATCTAAAATCCTAAAATAACTAACTAATTCTTAAAAAAAATATACTAAACATATACATACTCTGATATAACTATTGTAAATGTGCTTGCGTAGAAAAAGAAAACGTAAAAATCTCACTTATGAACAACATTTACAGATTGCAAGTTTTACTAGAAACTTACGAAATAAAGGTAAAAATAATTGCTTTACAGAAGCATATAAAGAAAGCACATTTGATTTTTTTTGTTTTCTAATGATAATTTAACAAAACTTGAATTAACTAAGTTATTAAACACAGATGTACAGATAGTCAAAGTTGATCTAAACTTTCTAGTTTCGCTATTACATAAAATGACAGAAATTAGAAAGAAAGTAGCTAACCTGATATTAGTTAGTTAAATGTGTCCATGCCTCCGTATGAATAAAGAATATCCAGCTACGACGCCTACAAGATAAATCTGCAATAGACTTTATACAGAAACCTTTCTGAATAAATTCACAAAAATGTATTGGCAGCCGAGCTTTGAGAACAAAAAGGGAACACACGTTAATTTTGTGCTCTTATGATCGTAAATAATTACAATAAGAGAAATCTAAATGTAATACATTCACTTCATTGTTCAACTAAACATCGAAGAGAAATCATGATATTTAAATTGAAAAGATGATCACGGTGTTAATATCTGGAACAACTAATCATGAACGATTATTTATAAAATGAATATCCTAAAACATAACATATCGTTGAGTCTAAAGCTACAATAAATATTAATGCACCAGGATTTAAATCAAGCGAAACATTAATGAAACACCATTAACAAAGGACTAAAGCCAAAATGGTGTACGTTGTTTCATTAAGTCTTGGGATATCATTCGTCCATCTTTTGTTCCAGGCCAAGATGCCATTCATTTACAAAATAGAGAGTATTTAAAGAGTTTTTTGAAATATAAACTTCCTATCTCCTAAGATAGGATCAAATCTCATAATATCAAAACATTACAAATATGGAGGGCCTACAACCACTCATGATCAAATTATATCTTCAAAAATTTATGAAAGTTTTTTTCCTATTTACAAAATAAACAAAAAGGAGATACTAATCAACTAGACCGAACATGTTCCCTCCCATAAGATCAACATCTGATATACCATGTCTTGAAAAACAAAATAGGAACAAGCTAGATAATTTATTAACAACTAATTACTAAATTTTATAAAAATCACTTGGCTACAAAATTGTGAGATTATGTAGCCAGTCCTATATTGGAAAAAGAAATCTAATTTCAAACGATTTGATTCAAAACAAATATCATGACTGTAATAAGAGGGGGAAAAAATCATTTTACCATTTAATCCAATGACTAAACATGGATCAAGATAGCTCAGAATTGATTATGGAATTCACATTGTCTGCATTATTTATCACAATGTTTCTTGTCTTCTTAAGACGTTTGGCTTGTCTCTATTCATTTTCTCTGAGTTCACAATTTTATTTCATGAGTGATTCATTATGGTTTGTGAACGTTTTAATTTGAGCTTAGAGGATAAGAATATCAATATAGTATCGTTCGACCCAACATAGGCAGACTTCACAGTGCGCAGGGGAAATGATCTGTTGCTGGAGCATACAGTCAAGATTGGTTGCATCAATGCTTCCTATCACTTTCCTTGGACCAAGCCTAATGCCAGTGAACTCACTTTTATCCTTGAGACATAGTGGAATATTGTTGACAAAGTCGTATGGCTGATTAGAATCCGATTTATGACAATCTGGATATTCTTCTGCGAGGAACTTTTCAATTTCGGTATCTGAATCCTCATTGATATCGATCGAGTCGATTGAACTCAAATGAGGCTTAGATCGATTCCTCAAACTTCTCGAAAAGAGTTGACTAACTCTTTTATTCCTGAAACCTAACATTGTGTGCTTTTGTTTTGACTGTTTGTGAGGTTTTTTGCTATCAGATTTTACAATAGTGTTATGGCCAACAATTAATTCATGCATAGGGGTTTTATTTAACTCAGAACCTCCCATGTGAAAAGTGACAGGGTATTGCCTCATCACAAGGGCTTTTCTTCAAATATTTTGGCTTGTTACTTGAGAACTCAAACTGTTTCTTTATCAGAGGCTTATCTAGCATAGGGGTTTCTATAGGAATGACTATAGAAAAACCATTCTAGGATAAGATCCCATCCCATTCATCACCCAGGGCTATCAAACAATGAACCAACAACATTTTAATTAAGCCATGGTGAAACAGTCTAGAGTCAAGGCTCCACTTCTTCTATCTTTTAGACATCTTGTACATACTCCTTAGAAAATAAAATGGCACATTCAAATGGAAACCTATAAAGTGCATAAGCAACCACACATGATAAAGAAAAACTGGGCCATAACGGCCCTCACAAGTTATGAACTATTTAAGAACTGATAAGAGAACATGCCATCTAACCTTAAGCAAAGAAATAGGAATACCTTTCTCACAGCAATTAATCTTTATGGAGGTTACGAAGAGGCCCCAAGGCACTTCTTCGATTTTCAAATTCTTGAACCACTTTTGACCGGTGAGAGGAAGCCCTATGGCTTCTCTCAAAAACTCTTCAGTCATCTCCAATTGAATATCTCCAACCTTCTCTCTATATCCATCAAATGTTTGTGCGAATTCCTTAGCCACACTAAGGTTATACCCTTCGAACCTCTTAATGAAAGTATCCCATCCATGGCCTTTCAAATCCTTGACCGCATCATCATGAGACAACAACACTTGATATCCATTCGGCTCTATTCAGACAACAGGAGACATTAAGAGTATGCCCATACTTTAACAGGGGTGACTCAAGCTAGATGTGGGTTTAGATAGCATAAGTAAAAGGAACAAGTCTGAGTAGGTAAAATGGAAACAAAACAAGAAAAACCCCTGCGTGATCATAGTATAAACATGAAGGTTTCAGTCAAGAAGTTTGAACACTCTTGGTAATGAACACCTCAAGTGAATAGAATAACACAAACCATTTAACATCATAATAAAATCCTATCAATTCACTCTGTAATCCAAAGATCAAGTACATGACACAATGCTTGTGCATTAATTCCCATGTCTTGCAATGAATATAGTCGATTTGCAAAGGGTTCAAAATAAAAATGTTTACAATTCAAATGTGAATCAACATTTGGTATTATATCGACATTCAACAAACTCAAAAAGGAAAATCATTCAAGTATTAAATATGAAGTAGATGTAAGCACAATGAACCTTTAAAATCATGTTTTAAATAGGGATATAATACGAAACTAAGTTTCCATGCTAGATTCATGCTTTCAGTCATGAATCAAGCATGAAAACCCAAATGTAAAAGAATAATCAAACATCTTTCATAACATAGCGATCATCCTAAAATGATAATATGAACAAGATGAGGTGAAGGCAGCTACAAGATGTTATGTTTGTCATTCAAATAGAAAAAAAATGTAGGGCTGCCAACAGTGGCGACTTACTGGGAGAAGCAGTTATCTTTGTATTACCAGAGAATTCACATTAGGATGGATCAGAAATTTTTAGGAATTTAAAGAACATTCAGTAGCAAGTCAAGTATCCCAATCAAATTCCAAAAACATCACCCAGTCTAGTATCAGATGTCTTTCTATCCAATTGTTATTTGGTGAAAAGTTTTAATTACGAGAGAAACGATATTTAAGCCAATAAATCCAACGCTGTTGACAGGGTCGCTGCTACCAGCAGGCGTCCATAGCCTTGGAAGAGATGTCAATTAACCCACTCTGATGCCTCTACCCTTTCCAAGCATTGTCAATTCAAAATTGAAGGTCATTTCATGATTAATATCAAAATTTTATACCTAATAATTTTCTTGAACCTGATATTGCTTCGCTGCCAGTGGGCCTGTTTAGTACCCCAACGAAGTTGTCTTGGAATCATGCATGCATTTACCCACTACTTGCAGACCTATTCAGTATCTCGAAGGGTTTACAAACACTTCCCACAACTCTTTAGAAGTTATTTACAATTTTTATGATTGTTGTTGGCACAAGGGCAGACCTAGGGTTCAACGCTACAAGAGAGCACCAAAAAAACAATAACTATCGACCCTTTCGGCAACACCTGCGAAGAAGATGAAGTCTCACCCAAGGTAGAGGCAGGGATGGTTGCAGGACTCAAGTGTCTGCAACCTTAGCTGGGACACAGATCTGTGATTGTACTACTTAATAAAACATTCATCACCTTCAATTCTTTAACATGCAACCATTATCTACTTCGCTAGTAAAACAAAGCCTCACAATGTTCACTTTAATCTACCTTATAACCACACTTAGCATATACAAAAGGATCAGACTGAGCATATCAAGCACTAATAATGACTATCTAGATCAGATCTAAGATTCTCACACATAATAAGCACCAATCATGAATAGATCTATCTATCAAAGAAATTAGCATATAACATATGAATACATAAATATAAGGCACAAAGAAAGATGACACAGTGTTTACGTGGTTCACCCCCACCCTAGGTCTATGTCCACTAACCCTTCTTCTTTATTATCTCAGTCAATCAGTTACAACACAGAGCCTCAACAATCCTTTCTCCACATAGGACAGAAGATCTGCGCATCTCGCTAGATCCTTCTTCCTTGCGCTACAACACTAAGCCTTTCACAATCTGCCACAACCACTTGCACTCAGCTCTACAAGTCTTTTGCAATCATGCACAACGCATCCAAAAACCCTATTTTCACTTAGCATACATTCTCAGCACTTATCCATTCATCTCTTTTCCATTCTATTTCTTCTTAGCCTAGGCATCTATTTATACATAAAATAGGCCTAAACAAGGGTAAATCCATGGGCCGACATCCCTTTCCCATTACATATTCCCAACAACCCAAAAATATGCCAAAAAGGGGGTTGAGATCCTATGATATCCATTACGTCTTGCGCTCCTCCTTCGAAAGGCTGTCGAAGTCCCAAAATAGGTCAACATGACCAAGAAACTCCCAAAACTTGGTCAAGGGCCAACAAGCCCCCAACACTCACCTATGAATCGTCCTAACTCACTTTGATCTAACCTTTTTTTCCTCGAATGCCTTGAGCTTGGCTCAAGATTCTTCGACTTGCTAGTTTTTTGTAGCCTCTTGCTTAGTGAACTCCTGGATCAGTGTGTCATTCATCGATCCTTCCAAGCACTACTCTACTGAGAGGATGACCTGTTCAAGCTTTGCAACCTATCTCTCAACCTCTATAAATAATAGGCATGGCTGATCTTGCATAGGTTGAATTCATTGAGTGACTTCCATCACTTTACTTTGAATCATATGAACCTATTATTGAGTTGTGAATTGTTCATGCGATCTCTTCATCCTGTCTACAACTGACATGGCCTTTAGCTGTACCTGTAGAATATCCACATGTTGTTTTGATTCTTGGAGCTACGACTCCAGCGTCTGCAATTTTGGATTCTCTGTAAGTTTTTTTTTATGTCTGAGCGCTCTGATTACTTAGCTACTTGCACTCCAACGAAAGAGATTTTAATCTACCAACTACGATGCGAGGAATTTCTTCTCACTAGTCTCTTATCTGCTAATGGGTTTCGGGTACAACGTGAAGTTATAGATCTGTGATGCACTGCTAGAGATTATGTATTACCTCTTCCAATTATGCCACCTACTGTGGAACTTGGTCCTCGGTCTGGACTTCAACGATTTTCACAGAGAGAAGTGATTTGTTGACCCTTTCCTTAACTTCAAGTTGCTCAACGAGCAACTGTTTCTTTCTTTGTTGTAGCTCTGCTTTCTCTTCATCAAACTTCTCTTGCATAGAATGCTTCTCTCATTCTGCATTACTGCATTGTTCTAACAAAGCTCCATGTTCTTGCACCAAAGCCTGGGTGGCTTGTGTTGTTTCCTCCTGTGCTCATCGAAGGTGAGATTCAACCATATCAACAATCTGGTGGAGTTGAGATGGCTCATCTCCCATTTCTAGTGTTCCTGCTGTCAGGGGCGCAGTGGATACTACGCGGTTAGATTATAGTGCCTGCTACACTTCTTGAAATTTGACTTTGATCTGACTGAACATCTCCTCCTACTTGGCTTCATGCTTCTCTTATATCTCCAGTGAAGCATCATTCATTGCAGTGACGATGAAGTCGAAGTCCTCTAAGGTTGGGGGTGGTCTCAAACTTGGTTCTAGTTGCTGTCATTTTCTTCCTTGAAGAAGGTTTCGAAGGGAAAACCTTCCTTTTATTTGAGGGATCATCTTCGTCTCTTGGCGGTGTGACCTCGTCTTTCTTCTATTCAACTTTGGTGCCATCTATCTCTCTGCCATCACCTCCTTTTTCAGGTGATATAGAAGGAGTATTTTCTTAAGTGTTGTGGACATCCTGGGCTTCTTCATTCTTCTTGGTCATGCTCTGTCCAGGTGTATCATGCACAGCTTCTGGACTATCGACATTAGAGAGCTCCGCGGGTTCAGTTGGGATGAGGAAGTCTGCCGACCACTCCTTAGTAATCTATTCTAAGTATTCCTCTATCAGTTTTTAATATGATTGTAGTTGTTGGTGATGCGCATCAGCGCGTGCGATGATACAAATGAAGTGGCGGTCCATGCTGAATTTAATCAAGGGTCTAAATCTGTGAAGTGTGTTCGGGGTGATGTGAGGCATAGCCTAGATTGCGATCTTCAATTGGTTGTAATAAGTGTGGAAAAATGAATTGGACTTCCACTGCTTATTCATGTCACTAGAGTACCACAACATACTGAACTTTGCGGCCAGTGGCTCAAAGGGCTCAACATCCGGGAAGGTTGCACATTCCGGCATCTCCCATGCGATGAAAGCGATTATTATAAGAAGCCAGCTAAAATGGAACTCATACCCTTGGTCTTGGGATTCCCTTCGGTCCAGTTCTAGTTGGTTCACCAAGTATTTGTCCCAATTCATATGTAGGCCCTCCACACACTTTCTTGTGAGGTCTACTACAAATCCGGTCACTTGGGTCGGTCGGTTCTTGTGAAATAGCTTTCCTGCGATCAGCTGACAGGAAAGGCACACTGCACCACTCTAGATAGAGTCTACCTTGTAGCCTCTCATTCCCTTCTCAACATTTTCATACATATCCTTTATCTTCTGTGCAAGAGCACGATCCGCGGTCTTGTCGGGGTAAAAATCCTGTGGGTCGGGACCCTGCATTCTTAGCCCTGTGATCTGATTGATCAAATTCAAATCCACTGTGATGTGGCAGTTCAACCATAAGTATCCTTTGTGATAGTAGGACAACAACAAATTGATGCATGAATTCACTTCTTGATGCCTCCTGAAGTGAGGAATCTTCATTACATTAAGTAGGGTTGATTGCGTGAGGTTCTGGGTCCATTATTGAGCGATAATATTGGAGTTCTTTCCTTTGGTTCACGTTAGATATTTATGAGGGGTGAGCATATTGTAAGCCTTCGTATCACCGAGGTTGAAGTCAATGAACTTCAACGTGGTGAGCTTATCCTGGTCGGCACGAACTGCACGCACTTATTTCATAAGGTACGTAGTGATCAAAGCATACTCAAATTCGCGGGGTACACTATCACAGGTGATGGCGCCACTCAGAGGTGGTAGATAAGCAGGTAGAATGTTCGGAATCAGTTTAGAGTTCCCAAGATCATCTCTATTATTAGTTCTCTTTTTGTTGGTTGGTCAGGATGGGCTGGCTTGAGTAGTCGACGGGGAGGCTTGCACTACTCGCACCGATGATGTCTGTACACATGTAGATAGTCCTCTTCATGACATGGTTCTTTCAACCATTAAGTCGATCAGAACTTCTGTCGCAGTTTCTTCTTCGACAGTGAGCTCTTTGGACATACATGCTCGGGATGGATATCTCGGGTTCTCAAAGTAACACGGGCACTACAATAGGGTAGAAGGAAAAGGTGTAGTGATCACTGGGCAATCTTAATCAAGGCTGCGAGCTCAAATTCTCAATTAGAAAAAGTATTCTTGTTGCATGGCATGGCGGGATAAATAGACAACTTATGTAACGGATCGCTTGCAAAGGATATGAAGTTTTCATTAACTCCGTTCTTTTCATTATAGCATGGTCCAATGGTCTAATGATGAACCTTTATTTCTTTAATGTATGTTCGGAGCAAAGTTCGAATGGATATATCGGTCCCAATGGCTATATTGCTTCGTCATGGCGAAGTGCCATATGTCATTGTTCTGGTATCTCGACGAAGCTCAAATTCTTTAATTTTTCTTTCTGCAAGGTCTCCTCTAGAACCTCCTGTAATCTTTCAGTATTAGCCCTTTTCTTTCTTAACTTTCTATCCTTATTTCTAGTGAACTTCGTCTCAATAATGCTTTTCTCATTCTGATTCTTTTCTTCTTTGGTCTTAGTTACTTCGCGCTATTGAAATTATTTCCTAGGGTTTCTGGGTAATACTTATTCTGTGCCTGGGGTAGGTAATTCAATCTCATGGGGATCCTCTAGTGTTCTCTTAGCTTCGACATCCCATTTTCTAGTATTAAATATCTACGATCTGCTCTTCTGTTCCTCAATCAAGTGCGTGATCCTTCTGGTCATAAAGTCTTTTAACTCTTGCTTCTTCTGTTCCAAAACTTCTTCTTCTTCCTTTTGTCTGGCTTGATCTCTATCAATCCAAGGTTTTCCTATTAGCATGGTAAATAGGGTGCTATCTTCAACAAATTTAATTATCTCAAAGTCTTCTTCTGTCGAAGTTCCATTGACAGTCATAGGTATCCGAGCGAGCCCTCCACATAGGTTTACTAGCTTTCCTCTGAATAAATGTATTCCTCCTAGTGAAGGGATCATAGAAGGCCTTCCTATAGCTTCCTAGGTTCTCTCTGGCATAATATTCATCTATGTTTCCTCATCCAAAACACAGTCAATGTCGAATTCCCCTATTCTTTCTTTGATGTATTCCTTCACTTTGAAGATCTCTGATAAGCTAACATGGCGGTGGTCATTCAGGGTTTCTTTTATCCGTGTCCATACCTTCTCTTATTCTTTTTGGGGTTCTACCTTTTCTAGATCTGCCTTAGGGTTCTCTTGACTTAGGTTCATTCCTTCAAGCTTAGCGATCATTCTAGGGAAATCCAACACTTCATGGTCCATAGCCTTACAACAGAGACAACAAAGTATTCCACCAGGGCATTCCTTAGAAGGATGTCCTGCCCTCCTACAACTGTAACAGAGGGTTAATCCTCTCTTTCTTTTCAATGATCCCCAGCCTCTTCTATACTGTGCACTAGGATAATGGTAGCTAACCTGAAGAAAATTATTTCTAGGATCCTACATCCATTTGCTAGTCCAAACATTCTTTCTATGGATAGGTATAACATATATTTCATTATTCTTATCAGATCTATTCATATCAAACCTTCTTTCATCTATTAACACCCTAGCTTTCAAACTAGGACAAAACCAATCAGATATACCTATATCCATACTCTAGAAACAAAAAATTCCACTTATCTTACTTTTACAGAGCACAAAGCTTACATATCTTACCACTTTCAATCAGAACTTCTCACTTTTACCTTTCTTGGAGCACAAAGATTTTAGATCCTGCTTCTTTTCTACAGATCTGACCTTCTTTATTTAGCACAAAGCTTTATATATCAAGTAGAATACTGCACACTAGGGCACAGACCTACGCACAGAACGTTCACAATTTTAGGATGAATCTTTGCACAGAGCTTCCTCTTTCTCAGTTCCCAACAATCACAGTTTTAGGTCCCAACAACGGAACCATTTGTTGGCACAGGGGCGGACCCAGGGTTCAACGCTACAAGAGCGCACCAACAAAACCCTAACTACCGGCCCTTTCGACAACACCTGCGAAGCATATGAAGTCTCACCTAAGGTAGAGGCAGGGATGGTTGCAGGACTCAAGTGTCTGCAACCTTAGTTGGGACATAGATCTCTGATTGTACTACTTAAAAAATCATTCAGCACCTTCATTTCTTTAACATGGAACCATTATCTACTTCGCTGGTAAAATAGAGCCTCGCAGTGTTCACCTTAGTCTACCTTATCCCCACACTTAGCATATACAAATGGATCAGAATGAGCATATCAAGCACTAATCATGAATATCTAGATCAGATCTAACATTCTCACACATAATAAGCACCAAGCATGAATAGATATATCTATCAAAGCACTTAGCATATAACATATGAATACATAAAGATAAGGCACAAAAAAGATGACACATTGTTTACGTGGTTCATACCCACACTGGGGCTACGCCCACCAACCCTTATTATTTATTATCTCAGTCAATTAGTTACAGCACAGAGCCTCAACAATCCTTTCTCCGCACAAGATAGAAGATCTTCACAACTCGCTAGATCCTTCTTCCTTGCGCTACAATACTGAGCCTTTCACAATCTACCACAACCACTTGCACTCAACTCTGAAAGTCTTTTACAATCATGCACAAAGAATCCAAAAACCCTATTTGTACTTAGCATACATTCTCATCACTTAGATCTAGCACTTAGCCTTTCGTCTCTTTTCCATTCTATTTCTTCCTAGCCTAGGCATCTATTTATACACAAAATAGGCCTAAACATGGGTAAACCCATGTGCCGACATCCCTTTCCTGTTACATATTCCCAACAACCCAAAAAGAGGCCAAAAAGGGGGCCAATATCCCACGATCTCTGCTTCATCTTGCGCTCCTCCTTCAACAGGTTGTCGAAGTCCCAAAATAGGTCAACATGACCAAGAAAATCCCAAAACTTGGTCAAGGGCCAACAATTGTCAAGAGAGACGGGTGATGCTAAAAATTCTATATTCCATAACACTTGATATTTTCCAGCTTAATTTTTCACTTGATGACCTTCATCATGATTTGAATTTAGTTTTCTGATAAGAATAACTTTGCAAGGACAAGAAGGCATACTTGAGTTGTTTTCTTTAAAAATGGAGACAACGTAAAGATTTTTAATGATGATCGTATCTTCTCATGATTATAAAGTGAAACCAAGAAGACTAGTTTGAACACAAAATTTCTTTTGCCAGTCTGAGTTTCAACAACTTACAACATTGATACTTTGAGATGACCCTGACTGTTACTTTATGATGAGAAATTTTGGTTTCCTTTCATGAACTAAAAGGGGACACAGACATGAATTCATTCAGAACACAGAAAAATAAAGAAAAAAGAAAAGAATCAAAAGAAAAAAAAACAAAAGAAAAATTAAGCAAAAAAAAATATATACAAAGGTGGATCTGGAAACATCAGGAAAAATACCTTTTGAGAGCTTGGACATTCACCGGGAAGGTTTCTGGTTGTCACTCCAAATTTTGTAGATGGAAATAGCTGGGAGATATCTTTTCAGTGATTACAAAAGGTCCCAACCACAGGTTTTGGAACTTGGTGTGTTCCCCTTTTCCCTTGTGAGGTTTATCCCATTTGAGAACTAGGTCTCTTACCTCGAAGTTTTTATCAGAAGAAGAGTTTGAATCAAACCATATTTTCACAATCTGTTGATGCTGATCTAGCTTCTTCCTTGATTGCGCTCTTACTTCCTCTAGTTTTAATAAGGCATTGATCCGACTTTCCAGAGGAGGGAAGATCTCTTCTTGGACTCTCTGCGATAATTGCAGAGATGGGAGTAGAACATGAGGAGGTAGGATTTCTTCTTTCCCATAAATGAGAAAGAAATGAGAGTTACCAAAAGAGGCTTTGGGTGTTACTTTGTTAGCCCATAGTGCATTAAATAAAGCATTGTGCCAGTTCTTGTCGTTTTCATAAACTGCCCTCTTAATGATCTTGATCAAATTTTTGTTTGTTGATTCTGCTAGGCCATTTCCTTGGGGGTAGTAGTTGGCTGAATATTTCAATTTAATCCCTTTTTCTAAGGTGAACAGACTCATATCGAGGTATGAGAAATAAGATGTGTTATCAAAGACTAAACATTCGGGAATGTTGAATCTAGTAATGATATTCGAGTTATGGAAAGATACTAAGTCATTAGTTTTTACCACTTTCAAAGGTGCATCTTCAGACCATCTCGTAAAATAATCCATTGTCGTAATGATATATTTATGTTGTTGTGAAGAAGCAGGGTTAATTGGCCCTATGATGTCGAGACCCCTCTGCTGAAAATGTGAATCCACTGACACAGGCTGCAAGGGAATGCTTCTTTTTTCACTCGTCCAGTAGCATTTTGGAAGATTATGCATTTATGACATAATGCATGGGCATGGTTAAATAACGTGGGCCAATAGTACCCAGCTCTTAACACTTTGTGAGTAGTGGTTTCTCCACCGAAGTGTCCACCAGCTTCACCTGCATGAAGTTTGGATAGCACTTTTCCTGCTTCATCTTTTTCCAAACGACGCATAAGAACACCATCGAAATTCCTTCGAAACAATACATCATTTATTAGCTGGAAAGATGTAGATTTTAACCTGAGTGATCTTCTATTTTTTGGATCGAGATGGTAAGGAGAAGATCCATGTGTTAAATAAAATTTAATATCGTCATACCAAGAATTAGCAACAACTTGTGTACAACTGACCTGTGTCTCGTTGTTCTGATTTACAGTTGAGATGTTAATTTGACTTTCTTGTTCTTCAATTGAATCAGCCACTAGTTTACATAGGCCTTGACCTCTAACAATTTGTGCAGGAGTTATTTCAAGGTCGTATTCTTGTAACGATGTCATCCAATTTGCCATTTTTTCACCCAGTTCCTTTTGTACTAATAAGTTTCTCACCGTAGGGTAAGGAACGATGACTTTAGTTCTAGATTTCAACAAATACGACCATAAGTGATTCACTACTTTAAAAACAACATACGCTTGCTGATCTACAACTAGTTAATTCAGTTCAACCCCGTTGAAAGATGAGCTCATGAAGGCAATGGGTACTTCATTGCTTTCAATATTTTTTTGTGTTAACACAACAGCGTAAGATCAGTCGGAGGCGAAGGTGTAAAGAGTGAAATCCTAAGAGAAATCAAGACTCATCAGAGAAGGAGCTTCAATTATTTATTTTTTGATAGAATCAAAATATTGACTTTCTTGGGGTCCCCAATGGTATTGAATATCCTTTTTAATTAAATTTTGCAAGGGCCTTACCATTTCTGAGAAACTTGGGACAAATCTTCTGACAAAATTAATTTGGCCTAAAAAGGATTCCATATATTTTTTGGAGGAAGGGGGAGGACGTTTGGCAATGGCTTGAGTTCTTTCAAGATCAATGACCATTCCATCACTGAACACTATCAACCCAAGATTTTTTTCTTGTTCTATCGCAAAGACTAACTTCTTAGGGTTGAGATATATGTCATACTTGCGGCATCGTTCTAGAACATCCTTAAGGTGAGACAAGTGATCTTTCTTGTTTTTGGAGAAAACAATAACGTCATCAAGATAGACCACTACTAATTGATTTATAAGACCACGAAAAACAATGTCCATTTCTCTTTGGAAATTGGCCCCTATATTTATAAGCTCAAAAGGCATCTTCCTGTAGGCATAAGTGCCCCATGGGGTACGAAAGGTGGTTTTTAACTGGTCCGAGGAGGACATGAGGATGTGGTTGTATCCCGAAAAACCATCTAAAAGTGATAGTCTTTTAGAACCAGGTACCTACTGAAGAATTTGTTCCATTGGAGGAATGGGATAGTTGTCTTTATCAGATGCTTTGTTTAAGTTACGAAAATCAACACAAAGTCGAATTTCACCACTTTTCTTCCTTACAGAAACTAGATTAGACACCCATTGCATGTGTCTCACCAGGAAAATTATCTTTGTGTTTAGTAATATATTTAGTTCTTTCTTGACACTGGGTTCCAATTTGGGGTGCATATTTCTTAATTTCTGTTGAAAAGGATAAGTTTTTGGTTTCATGGGGATGATATGTTGTATTATATTAGGATCAAATGTTTTCAAATTATAATATGTCCAGGAAAAAACATCCTTGAATTCTTTAAATAGTTTTATAAAGGTAGATCATTCTTGCTCGGAGCATCCCATTCCCAATTTGATATTTTGAGGATTATCTTTAGTCCCTAGATTTATCGTTTCATGAGTCAATGAAGAACTATTCTCTTTGCAATTAACTAACCCTCTAAATTTATCATGCAAATCATAAAAAATCTCCAGTCTTACAATGGATTTGGGAATAGAGTTTACCAGATCAGACGTTGATTCAGGAGATCTAGGATCTGATATTATCGTGAAGTTGCGGAGGTTTTCATCATGAGTGCCTTCATCAATAATTGCACCTTGGAAATTGTCATCCATATGCAAGAAGTCGATGATCTGCCGGTCATCCTTGAACACTCTCCAATTGGTGATGTTGTCTCAGATCGATGGCTTGAACAATAATTCAATCGAAAATGCATTTGAAGAGGGACCTTCTACGGGAAAAAGTTTAGAAGAAACATTAATGAATAAATCAGCTTCCGAATTACTTAGTATAGGAATGGAATTGATGTTAACACTGGAAATTTGTGTATCAAACTCCATATGTCGGTTTGATAACTTTTGAGATGTGGTGACAAGCAACGTATGTATTTTTTTACTTGCCTGACCATGATTTCTGAATCACCGAACACCATTAAATTTCTTACATCCATATCCAGATATTTCTTAAGCCCTTGTGGGAGTGCTTTGTATTTGACAATGTTATTAGTGCATTCAAACTCTAATCGACAGGAAATGAAAGTCTTATTACTTGCGGGGTCGATGAGTACATATCCTGCACAAGATCATTCTTTGGATTTGAATCTGTTGAAGTAAATTTACCATATTTGAGCTTCGTCAACAATGTTTGGCACATTTGGCAAAGATGGTGACTGAGTACAGGTCATGAGTTCTGATTGTTGCCTAGGATCGGTGATGGGAAATTTCAGTCATGAAGTTACCAAAGAAGGTGTTCATTCCCTGCATTTCAAGTGAATTAGTAGTAAAAGGTTCATTTTGATCATTTAGATCTGTCACGGTATTCTTCATATAGCGTTCACGGTTTATCCTAATCTTATTTGGATGCCCATTTTCTGGTAACCACAAATGAGACCCATCTGTGGCAAAGTACCCATGCAGCTGCTCGGACCAGTCCCTACTTAAAAATAAACCATAGACTTCTGGGATCTCAACAACAATGATGCCAATAATTTGGTGAACCTTAGGATTAGAATATAACCTAACTAGAACATTCTTAATTTCACTGATTACCTTAACGTTTGTCTGATCGAGCTTAATGATTTTGAGACTAGAAGGTTGAACTTATACGTTAATTTTTTGGCAAACAGATAAAGGCATCACATTTGATGATGCGCCGGAATCCACCATGCAATTATGTACATTTCTATTGAAATTTTCAAAAGTTAATAAGAAAGGCAGGACATTTTTCAAGTGTTAACAACAGAATTCTGCTGATGTTTTGTCGTTGTCCCTGAAATTTTTTTATCTACATTTGATACAGTTTTTTCAGTTAGATCCCTTTTATTCATAGGTTCAGACATCGTTTTAGTAGGGATCTTTTTTATTGTTTTAGAACTAATTTTTGCAGTCTTCTTACTGCTAGGATCACTGTTCTTACTGTTTTCTGCGATATTTTGAAGCATTTTCTGCAGAATAGGAGGAAATTTCAAAAGCTCATAAACATAAATATTAGCCCTCATTTTTTTAGATCTTCAATCAAGTCATATTCTAACACTGGGGTTGCTAAACTCTGTTTTATTTCATCTTATTTCGACTATTTTGGAGGCACATTATTACTCATTTCAAAAGACGGTTTGCTCTATTTTTTGCTTCTCGTGTTGTAAGGGTGGACAATTTCAAAGTTTTCTTGAAAGATACTGTCAGAAAAGTGTCCGAAGATATTGGGAGATGAGTCATCTTCTTCGGCTACTTCTTCTTCAACTATGTCTTCTGAACTTTCAGGAGGCACATAATTATCATGTGCTTCAAGAATGGTTTTCAAAGCGTACTGCAAGATCTCAAAATTGAGACCTTCAGTGGTTTGGTTTGGTCGATTGGGAGGAAAAGGTTTTTTGAAAGGAGTTTTAAAACTTCCTTTGCTTGAGGATGCCTCCTCGGTTGATCTCTTCAAGTCAATGAATTGATTTGATAGTTTTTGAAAAGCTTTATGCAAGCTTTCCAGGTCTAAATTTTGTGGTTGACCTTTGACTTGGGAAGGCCTCATAAGGATTTCTATTTGCTTTTTAGAAGATGAAGTTGTTTCAGCTTCACTATTGAGATTGTCTTTCAAGATTAATATATCCTTTTCAATTTGGCTGGCCTCCTCGAAGGCTTCCAATAATGTAGACTTTTTAAACCTTTTAACCCAAATTACTATATTATTATGTAGAGATTTGGTCTAATATGAAACAATTAGACTCTCAACAAGCATTGAATCTGCAGGAATTTGATTCTTTAATATAAGGAATCTTTGGTTAAAATATTTTACTTTCTCCTTAGGGATCATTTTTAGGCTGGAGAGTTCCATAACCAAGACTTTAGGGGATTTATTGTCTCCAAAATTCTCTAAGAAACAGGTTTCAAATTTGTCCCAGGAGACAATGGTATGGGTTTGTTGGGCAAAATGCCATGTGGACGCATTGCCCTCAAATGTATAAGGAAAGAGTCTGCATACTATGTATTCATGCTCTACACTTTGGAGTCTAATGGCCAACATAAACTTCTTTATGTGATCTTCATCGGATTGTTTAGAATCTGGATCAAATTTAGGTAACCATTTCTCTGGGTGCTTTGGCAATGGGTGTTGAGGTCCAGGTACAACCATGGCATCTTGATCGATCCAGGGTCTGGCGAGATTGTTTTGGTTTTCCATGGGTGTAGGTGGTGTCGAAGGCTGATATGGTTCAGACGATGAACTGCCTTCGTCAGATGACTCTCCTCCGGAAGAGGATGGAGATGAACTAGGTGGGGAAGGTGGGATACTGGATCCTCCAACTCCAAGAATAGGGGTTTCGACAGGATCTGTAGTATTATCTTCCAAAGGGTTTAAAAGCAGACCAATGCCTTCAAGTTTTTCTCAGATATCCAAGAAATCTAAAGGTTGATTGAGAGGCCTACTAGGTTGTCTGATATGGGCCAAAGCATTGTGTGTCACTATAAGTGACTGACGAACAATTTCTTGTACGTCGGCCCCTTGAGGAGATGGTGTTATTGGTTCAACAGGAAACTCAAGATTGTCATTTGAGGTAGTTGTTGTTTCAGAAGTAATGTTGTTGTATGAACGACTACGTGTTACTACAGGGGAGTGAGTGTGTGGGGGAGGAGTCTTACGACTTCCACGTTCCATCAATTGCAATCAGGCCCTCCTTCTAGTGCCATTTGTTGACGTGCAAATTTGATTGTCCATCAACTGGAACAACAAGTCTGGTCCGAGGTTGTTCAAGTAACCCAAGTCATTTGGTGTAACTTGTTCTGACAGGTTTAATGGCTCCGTTAGCCAATCTAAAATCTAAAAGAACTAACTAATGCTTAAAAAAAATATACTAAACATATACATAGTCTGATATAACTATTGTAAATGTGCTTGCGTAGAAAAAGAAAACATAAAAATCTCACTTATGAACAACATTTACAGTTTGCAAGTTTTACTAGAAACTTACAAAATCAAGGTAAAAATAATTTCTTTACAGAAGCAGATAAAGAAAGAACATTTGAATATTTTTTGTTTTCTAATGATAATTTAACAAAACTTGAATTAATTAAGTTATGAAACACAGATGTACAGATAGTCAAAGCTGATCTAAACTTTTTGGTTTCGCTAATACATAAAATGAAAGAAATTAGAAAGAAAGAAACTAACCTGATATTAGTTCGTTAAATGTGTCCATGCCTCTGTATGAATAAAGAACATCCAGTTGCCATGCCTATGAGATAAATCTGCAATAGAATTTATACTGAAACCTTTCTGAATAAATTCACAAAAATGTATTGGCAGTCGGGATTTGAGAACGAAAAGGGAACACACGTTAATTTTGTGATCTTGTGATCATAAATAATTACAATAAGAGAAATCTAAATGTAATACATTCACTTCATTGTTCAACTAAACATTGAAGAGAAATCATGATATTTAAATTGAAAAGATGATCACAGTGTTAATATCTGGAATAGCTAATCATGAACGATTATTTATAACATGAATATCTTGAAACATAACATATCATTGAGTCTAAAGATACAAGACATATTAATGCACCAGGATTTAAATCAAGTGAAACATTAATGAAACACCATTAACAAAGGACGAAAGCCAAAATGTTGTACATTGTTTCATTAAGTCTTGGGATATCATTCGTCCATCTTTTGTTCCAGGCCAAGATGTCATTCATTTACAAACTAGAGAGTATTTAAAGAGTTTTTTGAAATCTAAACTTCCTATCTCCTAAGATAGGATTAGATCTCATAATATCAAAACATTACAAATATGGAGGGCCTACAGCCACTCATGATCAAATTATATCTACAAAAATTTATGAAAGTTTTTTTCCTATTTACAAAATAAACAAAAATGAGATACTAGTCAACTAGACCGAACATGTTCCATCCCATAAGATCAGCATCAAATATACCATGTCTTGAAAAATGAAATAGGAACAAGTTAGATAATTTATTAACAACTAATTACTAAATTTTATAAAAATGACTTGGCTACAGAATCGTGAGATTCTGTAGCCAGTCCTATATTGGAAAAATAAATCTAATTTCAACCGATTTGATTCAAAACAAATATCATGATTGTAATAAGAGGGGAAAAAGTTCATTTTACCATTTAATCCAATGACTAAACATGGATCAAGATAGCTCAGAATTGATTATGCCATTCACACTGTCTACATTCCTTATCGCAATGTTGCCTTTCTTCTTAAGATGTTTGTCTTGTCTCTTTTCATTTTCTCTGAGTTCGTGATTTTATTTCATGAGTGATTCATTGTGGTTTGTGAGCATTTTAATTTCATCTTGAAGGATAGGAATATCAATATAGTATCGTCCGACCCAACGTAGGAATACTTCACAGTGCGTAGGGGAAACGATCTGTTGTTGGAGTGTACAGTCAAGACTGGTTGCATCAATGCTTCCTGTCACTTTCCTTGGACCAACCCTGATGCCAGTAAAATCACTTTTATCCTTGAGACACGGTGGCAGATTGTTGAAAAAGTCATATGGTTGATTAGGATATTATTTATGACAATCTGGATCTTCTTCTGTGAGGAACTTTTCAATTTCGGTATCTGAATCCTTATTGATCTCGATTGGGTCGATCGAGCTCAAATGAGGCTTAGATCAATTCCTCAAACTTCTTGAAAAAAGTCGACCAACTCTTTTATTCCTAAACCCTAACATTGTGTGCTTTTGTTTTGACTATTTGTGAGGTTTCTTGCTATCGGATTTTATAGTAGTGTTATGGAAAACAATTAATTCATGCATAGGGTTTTTATTTAACTCAAAACCAACACCCTATTTCCCATGTGAAAAGTGACTAGGTATTGCCTCGTCAGGAGGGTTTTTCTTCAAAGATTATGGCTCATTACTTGAGAACTCAAATTGTTTCTTTTTCAGAGTCTTATCCAGCATAGGGGTTTCTATAGGAATGACTGTAGAAAAACCGTTTCAGGCTAAGAACCCATCCCAGTCATCACCCATGGCTGTCAACTGATGAACCAAAAACATTTTAATTAAGCCATGGTGAAAGAGGCTAGAGTCGAGGCTCCGCTTCTTGTATCTTTTAGACATCTTGTACAGACTCAGCAAATAAAACAACACATTCAATTGGAAACCTATAAAGTGCATAAGAAACCGCACATGATAAAGAAAAACCAAGCCATAACGGCCCTCACAGGATATGAACTATTTAAGAACTGATAAGAGATCATGCCATCTAACCTTAAGTAGAGAAACAGGAATACCTTTCTCACAACAATCGATCTTTTTGGAGGTTACGAAGATGCCCCAGGGCACTTCTTCAATTTTTGAATTCTTGAACCACTTCTGACCGGTGAAAGGAAGCCCTGTGGCTTCGCTCAAAAACTCTTCAGTCACCTCCAACTGAATATCTCCAACCTTCGATCTATATCCATCAAATGTTTGTGAAAATTCCTTAGCCATGCTAAAGTTATACCCTTAGAACCTCTTAATGAAAGTATCCCAACCATGGCCTTTCAAATCCTTGACCGCATCATCATGAGACATCAACGCTTGAGAGCCATTCGACACTATTCGGAAAACAAGAGCCATTAAGAGTATGACCATACTGTAACAGGGGCGACTCAAGCTAGTTGTGGGTTTAGATGGCAGAAGTAAAAGGAACAAGTCTGAGCGGGTAAAATGGAAACAAAACAAGCAAAACCCCTGCGCGATCATAGTTTAAACATGAAGGTTTTAGTCAAGAAGTTTGAACACTCCTGGTAATGAACACCTCAAGTACAGAGCATAACACAAACCCTTTAAAATCATAATAAAATCCTGTCAATTCACTCTGCAAGACAAAGATCAAGTACATGACACGATGTTTGTGCATTAATTCCCATGTCTTGCAATGACTATAGTTGATTTGCAAAGGGTTCAAAATAAAAATGTTTACAATTCAAATGCGAATCAACATTTGTTATTATATCGGCATTCAACAAAATCAAAAAGAAAAATCATTGAAGTATTAAATATGAAGTAGATGTAAGCATAATGAACCTTTAAAAGCATGTTTTAAATAGGGATATAATACGAAACTAAGTTTCCATGCTTGATTCATGCTTTCAGTCATGAATCAAGCATGAAAACGCAAATATAAAAGAATAATCAAACATATTTCATAACCTAGTGATCATCCTAAAATGATAATATGAACAAGATGAGGTGAAGGCATCTACAGGAAGTGTCAT
Source organism: Picea engelmannii (assembly GCA_009831015.1). Taxonomy (NCBI): domain Eukaryota; kingdom Viridiplantae; phylum Streptophyta; class Pinopsida; order Pinales; family Pinaceae; genus Picea; species Picea engelmannii. Next base: position 310,868 of record ML795733.1, on the reverse strand, counting down.
TTGTCATTCAAATAGAAAAAACATGTAGGGATGCCAACACAGTTGTTCAAGTTGTTCAACATTTTCTTCATTATATCTTATTACACAAAACCACTATTATTTCTGATTGCACCCCCATGCAACATGTCCTTACTTGACAATTGCTAGGGGCCAAGTACTCCAAATGGATAGTGATTCTCTAGGAATTTGACTTGGATTTTGAGCGTGCCAAGTACAATAAGTCTTTGGTTTTTGCTAAATTGATATGTGACCTTCCCTCCACTGAGACAAAAAAATGTGCCAAAGGATTTCTTACCTAATGAATCCCTTTTTCTGATCAGTTCTGATGACATATGGTACAAAGATATCATTATCTATATCTAGACTCAAACTTTCCAGCCTGATCTATCTAGTACATATCGTCATCGTATATGGTATCAAGACAGTCAATACATCATTCTTGGTGATACCCTTTACCACCGTGGTATTGATTCTATATTTAGACGATGTCTCACCTATGATGAAGCCACTCTGAAGCATGTGGTGGTCATATGTCTGGGTATTCCACTGCCCAAAAGATCTTACGAGCGGGTTATTTCTGGCCTTCTTTGTTTAAGGACTGCATTACTTCCATCCAGAAATTCCATGCCTGCCAAACTTATAATAATAAGATAATATCTCATCCTACTTCCTTACATCTTGTAGTTTTCATTAGTCCATTCACCAAATGGGGCATTGACTTCATGACATGTAACCCTCACTCGGTCGGGGGGCATGGATACATCTTTGAAGTTGTGGATTATTTCACTAAATGGGCCGAGGTGATGCCTACATTTGATAACACGAGGAAAAATGCAACATTGTTCATATTCAATCATATCACTACTAGGTTTGGTGTCCCTCAAGCCACCCTTATTGATCACACTAGTCATTTTCAAAATTTTATGATGTCTAAACTTACTGAAAAGTTGGGTCTTCGCCATGAAAACTCAGACCCATATTATCCATAGGCCAATGGCCAGGTTGAAGCAATCAACAAGGTTCTCATTACTATCCTTCAATGGATGATAAGAATTCATAAGACAAATTGGCACACGATGTTGTTCTTAGCATTATGGGCCTATCGGACATTCGTCAAGTCTACCACGGGATTCACACCTTTCCATTTAGTTTATGGTATCGAAACTATTTTTTCAATTGAATGTGAGATACCATCTTTGAAACTAGTCGTTTAACTTCTCCCTAACACCTCTACTGAAGGGGAGCATCTTTTGTATTTGATGCAACTAGACGAAACCCATTGTGATGCCACCTTAGTTATTGAAACTCAGAAAAAATGTGTTAAATCCCAATATGACAAGCATGTCAAGCCACATGTTTTTTCTGAAGGTGATCTAGTTATCTTTACGAACAAGATTTCTATTTGCTAGGGGATAGTAAATTCGATCCCATGTGGCGGGGTCCTTACTTTGTCAAACGAGTGCTGGAGAAGGGAGCTTATGAGCTAGTTGATTATGATGGAATTCCTTTGAATGAACCTAGGAATAAGATTTACTTGAATAAGTACTATGCTTAAATCATTTTTTCCATGAGTGCTTCTACTTTTAGTGTACCATACTCTTGTGTGTTTTTTCGTTGTTTGGTTTCGGCCTTCAGCTGCTTACCTTGCGTTGTGTTTGGTTTCCAGATCTCAATGTCTTCGCTACCCTACATTGACTTCATTGATGGTGCTAGTCACAACACTTTGAACTTATCATCTGTTGCTTGGGAAATATATGCACCTACGGATGAATTGATTAGTCTACATGGTGTTTGCCTTGGTTGTGAAACTAACAATATTGCGGAATACAGTGCAGTCATAAAATTATTGAATGACGATGTTTCACTCAGAATCTGTCATCTTATTGTACGACTCGATTCGAAGTTAGTAGTCCTATAGTTGAGTAATGTTTACTCCATTTGAATTCCTACATTGTTAAGGGTATATTTACGAATTCGCCTCTTGGAATGTCATTTTGACTACATTGAACATAACACATTCCTAGATGTCTAAATACATTAACTGATGCTTTGGATAATTATGTGTTAGAAGGACATTTGAGACATTTATAAAATCCAATCACACTTTGTATATACAACAAGTACGTCGGTAGAAGCCTCATATATATATATAACAAAAAAAGTTTACAAAAAGTGTTTTTGTCTGAAGACCAAAATATCAAAAATGTGAAGCACATGGATTCATATACAATAGAACATCAAGGATGTTGCTCGCCATAACATGTGACTACTCGTTCTACTCTACAGAGCAGTCGATCGATGGAAGTAGACACACCCACTATGTGGCGCTGGTAATGCCTCGGTATATCATCAATAGAGGCATGTCAGATGTTCATTGTGAGTGCCTCTAGATTCTTCTCTAGGGTCTTGAATTCACCAGGGGCTACTCCTACTATGTCAGCTCTCTCCCCTCGCCTCTGTATAGGGGCTGAACTAGGAGGACGATAAGGTCCCATGTCTGCATCATCAAAGAGAATTTGATTAGTCATCGGATAAACAACATAAAAAACATTTTATATTATTAAAAAGAAAAAAAACATGATATAAACAAAATGTCCTTCTTACCTATGTCCCCACATTGGGAACCCTCAGGAAGAGATAAGTCTAGATCTCCTTGGAAGTCTATCCCGACATATGCATAGTCATCGACCATGAGCATCTGAGTTCTTAACTAGTCGAAGAAAACATCGTTATATATAATGATGGGACCGACTGCATGCCAAGCCATGAGGTCGAACCACCTATTCATTCTCGAATCCTATGGGGTAGGTATACCCCTCTCTACTTGTAAGCACAAAACTTGGACCCTCTCTTGGTAGAAGGATACCAAAATCGACCTGTATCCAAACTATTTCATCTCACCACTCCTGCACTTGGTCAGTTTGTTTTTCATACTTTTGAGAACCCATTCACACTAGTTGAAAAATTGGGGCTCCATACACTCCAACGCATACTAAAAATAGCTCTGAAGAGTCATGTGGGGAGCTGCACTCCCTGCCATGCATGTGATGGTATAGAGGATGGTCCGTAGACACAAGTCTCAGACATCTCTTATAGTGAATTTACCTCTATTCTTTTGAGTACCTGGCACACAATGTGCACTGATATAGTGGTTCATATGCTCGCCACCACCCCTGTTACCTGTAAGTGTTACTTGGGACCCACGACGAGATAGCCCAGTTAAGAAGTAGATATCCTTGATATTTATCGTAAGAATGTGAGAACCCACATGGAACGCCTGCTCGTTCACATCCCACATGTGAACTAGGTACTCGAGTAATCTCAACTGAGCCCTCATACCCTGGATCTTAAAGAATTTCAACAACCCACACTGCCAGAGGGCCATTACCATTCCCAAGTCATTCTCAGCAAATCAGTCTTTCTCCTCGTTCTCTCTCTCACGCCATTCCAACATTTTTACCATGGAAAACCTGCAATGGAATAATAAAGAGAGATTATCATCATTATCTTCTTCCGTGGATATTTTTTATTGGCAAATTCATCTTAAAAAAAATTGGGGGTTGTGCACGTCGCAGACCAGGGAATATTCACAGTGCGGAGTCGTCACAGGCTAGTTATAAGGCCGCCTACGTGACCCTAGATCATCGCAAGGCCCGATATAGGGCACCTACGATGACCTCCATGCATAGGGACCCTAAAAAAATTAACTCAAAAGTCTAATTCTAATTAATGAAAAATAAATTTTGATCCATGGAAAGTTGAAAGAGATGAAGATTACGTGTTCTATGGAGAGGGTTCGTCGAATGATCAGTTATTCCCTTCGCAATCTGCAGTTGAAAATCCAGGTAAAAAGGGGGTTTGGAGCAAGGTTTGGGTGAAATAACAAATGGAATAGTGAAATGAGGTTTTTACCCTTTTTTATTGATTTTTTCACTTTTTCATTTGTATTTTTATATCATTTTATATATTTCATCTAAACGCTAAAGTTCTAACAACTTTGCAAGTGTTTGATTTTTTGCAGATAAAAAGTCTAGGAGTGAAATGTTGAAATAAGGATTCATTTTTTGGTTTGTTTTTTATGCATTTGTACACATGTACAGATCCTTTTAAGGTTTTTTAGGAAAAACTCTGAGCTTAGTTCTTGTTCTTTCTCATGCTCGTAAATCAATGAGAATGTAACCGAGTATAATTTTATCTATTTTTTGGACTCATAATGGTAACACGAAAAATGAAACCTATGGAGTATCCTTTAATATCTTTTCACGCTCCATAAAAACGAAAATATTGCCGAGCGACCTTGTTATTTTCATGCTCGTAAAAGTATTTGAAGAAAACATATGATGAGTGGTAGGATATCACTTTTTCAGTCTCGTCAGATTAACTTACGAAAAAGGATCCTTTGGGGTTTTCTTTAATTGTTTTTTAGACTCTCTAAACATGAAAAACCCCTGAGTTTTCTCTCTATGGACTCATTAAACAAACATCGAAAGACCCATATAGGATCAAACCATTCCTTCTTAGGGTTCATTACACACACTCTGAGGGACTCATCCGAAGGATTTTCTTACATCAACAAGCATATGTTATCATTCTCAAGCTTGTGTAGAAATAAAGAGGTACTCACCAGAAATGGTGGGGGGAAAATTGAGTAAGAAATGTGTCTTTGTATTAGTGTTAGTGGAAGTAATAATCGCTCTTGAACATGACACCACTCTTCATCATTGTATCCAGGTTGGGAACTCCATTTGTCTCTCGTTTGACTATCCATATGTCCATATGTCGGGTCCTCCTTGAGTCAATGCTGCCAAGACTATTCTCATGTCATTCATATGTTCAAGAGAATTCCAACCTAAATAATAATTCTATCGAGTTGTCCATCTAAAGTTATAAATTTTCTACCATGTAGGCCTTCCCTGAGTCAATTTCAAATCACTTCATACTATGATCTAATTCAAATATTTTACTTATTTCATGTCACTAATGGGGGATACATTAAGGCCCTCCTGTGACGAGTCTTTTCCTCTCAACTTCAAACCATTATCCAGGAACAAGACTTAGAGATATTTTAGTACCTTAGAGCCTACATGCCTCAATGGAAGGTCTCTTCATTTCCAACAGTGGGCTCACATCATTGACCCATGATTGAGAGATTCCATCAAGTTTTCAACTTCAAATCATTTCATATTTTATGGATTGTACTAGGGTACCTTGGGAGTCATTGACATCAATGGTGATTTCCCTCGCACTTGTTAACGATTCTCATCATTCACTGGTAATCAAGTGGTTTCTACCATGTTCAACTTCAACACCTGTAATCACATTGTTAGATTTGTACTTAGGGATGATGGAAATAAAGACCCTGGAGCATACCATTCTGGTCCAGCTTGTGGTGGAGTATTTATGATTTGTATTGACACATAGATCCATTGTGTATGTCTCGTGGCTATGTCCGAATTTGAGTCATTTTCAAGCATATATCCACAGTGTATTCCTGGTGGCTATGCCAATTCACAATGACATGGATCCACAGTGTATATTTAATGGCCATGAATCACTTGACATTTTTTAATCTGAGTATGGAAATGCCTACCTCAGACAATGGTATATTATTTTGTTGATGCTTGACTATTTGCAGGTTCCCGATTGGTGCGCTACTTGTTTCTGACACACACATTCTACAAAGTATTTTAGTTTTCATGAGTTCCATCTTCATTCTTTGGGGGGCATTCTGTTACACATTATTTTGGTCACCCCAGTGATCCATTGATAACATGTGTTCATGTTCCCATAAAAAGATAAAAAGAGTCTTTCTCCATGAGGAAAGTGATTGGCTTTCTCTTCTCAAAAACCCTATTAAGGAAGGTCATCACAAGTTGCACTATACACAAGGTGCGACGATGTTTGGCCATCACCCCTTACTCTCAATATGGGTTGCGACGTCTCCACAGGCTCCTCTATAGATAGGGTGCGACGATGTTAAAATACTAAGAAAAGATCAAGTTTCAAGAAAGTTCTAGAAGGGGATCTTCTAGAAGATGAGGTGGCCTCCGAATGGTTTGGATCTTACTTGCTTCTCTAATTTGGTGGGATCATCCTAATATATTCAACCATATCTCTTTCCCCTATATAAAGAGGGATATGTCTAGAAAAGGTAAAGCAAGGTTAAGGTTGAATAGGCTAATAATTGGATGAGGAATTATACTTCAGTTCATACTTGAGGGCTTCATTTCAGTTCATCAAGTCATTGTGGATCTTCTTCATTCAAGGTTGGAGAAAGTGTGTGTGTTGGAGAAAAGGGTTATCGAAAGGGGACCTTGTGACATCAAGGCTTTGGTTGTAATCTCCACTTTCATTTTAATATGATACAGTGATATGTTTCTTTCCCATAAAACTTGCTTTGTTTTATTGTACGATTCCTTGATCACATACATAGGTTCATGTTGACTTCATTGTATTGCTTTCACTTTGGTTGGCTTGTGTTCCCTTGTAGATTCAATATCACAGGAGAACTGGAGTGGATCTAGGATGGAAATGGCAGGAGGGAATGACATTTAAACAGTATGTTGTATATCTCTTGTTAAATAGTAAACTCAATAATTAGATCTTAGGGAAAGTGTAATATTTTGTTCTGTTTTGTTCTAGATCTAGGCGGATCTAGGGAGATCTGTTTATGTCCACATTTACCTATTAATCCTAAAACAACTTCCAAAGTGACTAAAATACAAGAAGAAAACAAAGGAAGTTGTTGAGACAAAAGAAGAAGCAGTAGTGAGCACCTATGATCTGGACAAAGTCACAGTTTTCACCACATTGCAACAACTGAAGGTGAGTGGATATAAACATGAGTTATTCAAGATTAAATTTCAAGCAAAGAACTAGAAGGTAAATGCCTTGTTCGAAATTGGTTCTCAATTTAATCTGGTTTCCAAAACATTAGTTTATGAGCTTGGTCTAGAAACCTATGATGTAGTGCAACCAAGTTCACTAGTATGGTTGCAAGGGAAAATTGTTATGAGAATCACTCTAAGATGTAAAACCAAGTTTTCCATTAGTGCTAGTTATATTGGTGATGTAGAATGTGAAGTTTCACCATTGGACACCTTTGGAGTGATTTTCGGTAGCCCCTACTTGTGGGATAGGGATGCTACCTTCTACAGGAGAGAAACAAAGTACCTCCTGGTCAAGGGTGGCAAGGCATACCTCATCAAATGATGCAGGAGCATCGCTCCACCTCAGCATGTGCCATTCAGATTTCATGCATGGTGCACATTTAAGGGAGGAGAGGCACCTCCCTCTCATTTATCCTCGAAAATACAATGCACAATCCAGGCATTTAAGGAGGACAAGTTGGAAGAGTATAATTGTGATTTTTCGCAAGATGGAGATAAGGTCTCCATTAAGTGGTTGACAGCAAAATGGATCTGCATCCGATTTGGAGCATATTTCTATCATTGTAATTTTCCCTTTCGATAGGAATTTTGAATGGTGATTTGACACCACTAGTTTAGCTTGCGAGGGAAGCTCATTGAGCCCCTCTTGTATAAATTTTTGTATTGTCACAAAGTAAAGGTTGGATAGGGTGGTTGTTGTAGACAGTAGGAGTTAGCTAAGATAGAGTTAACCAGGCGAGATACAGAGAGATGAGACTCAGTTGTAGCTCATACTCCATGTTGTAATTTAGCATTCCACCATTAATAGAAAATGACAGTTTTTCCTATTCTACATTTCTGTGTAATGGATGTTGCATTATGAATGTCATTTGCATGTTTGTGTAAATCATTTGTAGGAATAGAGATGTAGTTTTCTATCTGCGAGTGTGTTGAGTTAAGTCTGGTTCTCTAGGCTAAGTGCAAGGAGTGCACAATAGCGAAATGAAATATGTAAGCCGACACAAAGATCATGTATCTGAACTTGGTGGAGTCAGAAGAGAAGTTTCCAGGAGGGAATACCAGATTAATTCATAGACTCAAGGAGAAATTTAAAGGTGGTTAAGTACCTTAGAAAGAAAGACTGTGTGGGAGGAAGCACAATGCAGAGTTACTGAATACTCTGGAAAACTCTGCCAAGAGGGCATCGATCTAGTGCAAGTGTTCAGACGGGAAACACAGTTGGAAGTGTTGTTATCCTTAGAAGAATCCAATAATTATTGAACATCCTGAGGAAGGAATGCTTTGCAAGAGTGCATCGACAAAGGAAAGGAGGTGCCTTAACCATTTGGAGAGGCTAAGGGAGAAGTCATCAAAGAATGGAGTTGAGTGTAAGGAGTGTGCCTAAGATACTATAAGTGAATATTACAAGCTCAAGAGGAAGAGAGAGAAGCTACCAGGAGGGAACGAGAAAATTCACAAAGGAAAAATGAGCTTTGAAGGTTTCAAGCTGAGTAAAGTCACAAAAGAGTCTGCGTAGAATTATGCAAGGAGTGCAGAAGGAGTTCGAGAACAACTTAAGTCGAAAGGTGAATTTGCACTAAGTGTGCAAAGGGGTCTAGGACTTGCCAAAGTCCTGAAGGCCATGAACATCTTCCATCGTCGGAGGAGACAGGTGGCAGAAGATCGAGAAGTTCGGGAGAAGGAACTTCAGAAGGTTTGTCATGAGAAAACAAGGATCTTTGCGAAGTCACGAAGAGTGATTTCAATCCAAACCATTCAATCTAGAAGAATACATGGTAGAGGTATGCCCATTTAGGAGGAAGAACCCTTAGAAGAAAAGTGAAGAGGAGAATAAACATAGAGCTGGGGTAGAGAAAGTAATCCTAGTCGTCCATCGAGATAGGATGCTTGACGAGGGATCAACACTTTTCCGAATCACAATCGGGAGGAGAAAATTCAAAAGAGAGAGAAATCATGAAGTCTAAACTCGTGAACCGATCACAAACGTTTATCTTGAGAGGAACGTGGACCGTATATTGTTCCCAAAGCGTTCACCGATTTGGAAATCGGGGACAAGGGAGCAAGAAGTTCGCGATAGTCCTGAAACACAGGATCATGAAGGGAGATGAACCATGGTCATAGCCCATGGTCACATCAAGGATAAATACCAGTACGGGGAGCCAACAGAGTTGGCACTGAGAATTGAAAATCGCTAAGGAGGGGGTCCGCGGGTGCATATAACCTGCACCGAGAAAGTAAAAGGGCATGTGTTAAGTTAAACCAGTTCCATTAGGAGCTTGACAAGCCATTTGTTTCGATGACTTGAATGATCCTAGACCAGTAGTTCGAGCCAGCCCCAAGGGAGAGAGTAGAAGGGGGTAGGTTGGCATCAAGAGTGGTATCAAAGAAAGTTTTCGTTTATAGATTTCAGGTGAAGGAAAAGCTGGAGATGCTCTCAGTTGCAGAGTAAACAAGTAGACTTTCCAGTAGGGAAGGTAGAATGTGGATATGGATTTTGAAGGTCATAATTGTGGTCAAGAAGAAGACAACAAGATGAAGAGAAAAGTGGAGATAGACAAGGAGCTCAGTGAAATTCGAGCCCAGATGGAGAAGCTAGCATTCAAGATGCAGGAGGAGGCAAAGGCGCGTTGGAGGTATGAGTGGCCTTTGAATAGGATATCCAAGTAGCTTGTTCAAAAGTTGTTGGCCAGGAGGAAGCAACATATGTTAAAGAGGTGGCTATGGCATGCTGAAAACCTCAGTCATAAGGGAAAGAGATTTGGAAAGAGTCTCGTAGATTATCAGGTGGGAAATGAGAAGGGATCAATGCATCTCATAGACTGCCAGGTGGGCAGAGGAGACATCCTATATTGTGAGGTCAAAAAGGGAGAAGAGATGAGCTCAGTTGAGAGTTCACATCAGGAGAATTTAACAGATGAGGAGGCAGGAGAACGACCTCGCTCAGATGAAGATTCATGCAGAATTATGAGTCATGTGAATGAAGACGATGAGAAGTTAAAAAATTCCACCATTGAAGAGTGGGACCATAGGACCATTCTAATCATTGGAGGAGTCAAGATATTCCTACCAAACATCTGAGGAGAGGCTAGTATGGATGTTTTGGGTGCAGCAGAAGGACAACAGACATATATTGTCAGGAAGGAGAAGGAGAAGACACTGATGTTTTCCCCAATAGAAGGAGAAGAGCATTCAATAGAATCGCTCAACATTTTCATCCAGGAAGCTGGATAGGGGATGGATGCAGTAGAAGAGGGAGTAGACAGCATAGACTTTGTTGATCTGTGTGAGGAATTGGAAGCCCTAGAGAGGAGAGTGGTAGTGAAAAGCATTCACATCCAATATGATAACTTGGAAGTGGATGGAGGATCATACTAGCATGGGAAGCAGCTGGAGGAAGCTGGAATGGACCCAGCTGAAGGACCGACAGGAGAAAATCTGTTAGGAGAAATAGTTGAGTAGAAAACTGGTGATGAGGATACTACAAAAGAGGAAGATGTGGTAGAGTGGAAATATAAGGCCACAAGAGATGAAGAGGATAACTTGGGGGATTAGTGCGATTTACCCATTGATGATGAAGAAATACAACAAGTTTGTATGCAATGGAAGAGCCAACCGGTGGAGTAGCTAGACGAGGCGATTGAGGAGATAAGTAATTTGATGTCAGGATCAGCAACAAAATTGGTCAGCAAGAGGAAGCTGAGAAAAAGAAAACCTGCATGAGCAACAAGGAAGATGCAGGAGCAGAAGCATCGAAGTAGAGGAGAGAAGAGAAAACTCCAAGAGAAATTTTGGGATCCAGGAGGATTTCAACCATGCTAGAAATCTCATGACCAGGAGCTCATGATTTTTGTAGCTGTGGATTATGATGTATGAGAATCGCTCCACCTTAGCACACACTAGTCATATTTCACAGTGCACATTTAAGGGAGGAGAGGAACCGCCCTCTCATTTTGCCTCGTGAATCCAACGCACGATCCAAACATTTAAAGAGGACAAGCTGCAAGAGTAGAACTGTGCTTTCGCACAAGCTGGAGATAAGGTTTCCATTAAGTGGTTGACGACATAATGGATCTGCATCTGATTTGGAGCATATTTACATCATTGTAATTTTCCCTTTCGATAGGCATTTTGAATGGTGATTTGACACCACTAGTTTAGCTTGTGAGGGAAGATCGTTGAGCCCCTTTTGTATAAATTTTTATATTGTCTCAAAGTAGAGGTTGTATAGGGTGGTTGTTGTAGATGATAGGAGTTAGATAGGATACAGTTAACCAGGAGAAATAGAGAGATCGAGACTCAGTTGTATCTCAGACTCCACGTTGTAATTTGGCATTCCACCATTAATAGAAAATGACAGTTTTTCATGTTCTACATTTATGTGTAATGGATGTTGTGTTATGAATGTAATTTGCATGTTTGTGAATTGTAGATGAATGTTATAAATTGTCTACAAGGATAGAGATACAGTTTTCTATCCATGAGTATGTTGAGTTAAGTCTGGTTCTCTAGGCTAAGTGCAAGGAGTGTGCGATAGAGAAAGGAAACTATGTAAGCCAACGCAAGGAGCGTGTGTCTGAACTCAGTGGAGTCAGAAGACAAATTGTCAGGTGTTAGGACCCATAAATGTCTCTTTTTCACTATATCTTTTACCCTTTCAAACTTATCATTCCTATGCTAAATGCATATTTTAACACTGCCAAGACCCTTTTTCCTAAGGTATGAGTCATTAGTCCTGCTTTGATATTCTTATTTATTTAACACGTTTGATTGGTAGTATTTCTCATATTTTACCCATAAATGTGCAACTAATGATCAAAATGTGTAGAATAACCAAGACTTAAAGAAAGATCGTTGTTGTTACACCAATTTTTACAGTTGTGTGCTAGTCTTGCATGTTTTTACATGACTACATCAACTACGCACCTTTCCTAGAAGTTGTCACACTTGCTGCAACAGACACCCACTTATCCTAGAAGTTGTTACATCAACTGCAACATATGTGCACCAATCCTAAAAGTTGTTACATTTGCTGCAATAGATGGCCACTAATCCTGAAAGCCGAATCCTGAAGAATGATCCTCTGCTATTACACGTTTTGTCTCACACTGCTTCTTTGTCCAGATTTGATGAATATGACATATCTCTTGTATCTTATGAATAGCTTGAGAATATAGGATTCTCAAGGCTATTCTGAGTCCATTTTGAACTAAATGACTATGTCTTTAAATAGAAGAGCTTTTGTAATCATTAACAATGGAGATTAGTTGTGGAATTGTGAAGTAAAGTGAAGTAACTTGTAATTGAACAATTTTGGCGATTTTAATAAAGAAGGTGACTTGAGTTTCTCCAACCTACTGTGATCTCTTTGAGTGGATTCAGTGAGAAGGAAAGGGCCCACCTTCCTCATAGACTCCCCTCTATTTTGTTGTTTTAGATTAGCTACTTTGATTTATGTGAATAACCTATTAGCATTCTTATATCATAATTGTTGTTATAGTTCAGTTCATTTATGTCAAATGTGCATCAGTGTGTCTCATGAGAATCAGAAGTCAAGTGTTGTATACTTCTGGAGAAATGTCTTTCTGTACTAGATAAAAATTTTCTTTCAACAATAAGTAATTAGAAGTGTGAATTTAGTCCCTACAACTAAAGTAGATTTCCTTTCTGTAATTAGCAAAAAATTTATTTCTGCAAGGATAAAATAGAAAACCAGAATAAGATAGATAATCCAGGATTCTTATACACTCATCAATCTAGATTTCAATTAAGCAAGCGTGATTTCAATCTTGCAATAGTAGATTAGAACTCCAACTATGTCAGCAACTTGTGCTAGTGTTTAGTTTTCCAAAACTCTGTTTTCTTTCAATACTGCAACTTGATTAATGTTTGCTTTCATCAATCTAGCATAGACTGTGCACAATTATCTTGCAAATAACAAAACTTCCCTAGGTTTGACAATTTATATTGAACACCTTAATTATCTATTTATTTAGACAATTAAAGTGCCCAACATTTTGGCGTTGTTACTGGGCAAGATAATTATAGATTTTTGTAAGCACATTAGTTTTCTTTTCTTAGGAATGAATAAGTTTGCATGAATCGAGGAACAAGAGGACGTATTCCCAAAAATACTAACCCTACAGGTACTAGAGGACGTGGAGTAAGAAATGATTCACTGGGAAGACCAACCTTTGTTGATGAGATTATAGCTAAAGCAGATTCTTCTTCAAGATCTATCTTCCGCCCTTCAAATCCTCCAAGGAGACAAATTCCCCAGTCATCAAAACTGCCCCAGTTTAAAACATTTCTTTCATCAAGGGTTGAAGCTGAAAGTTTGTCACCAACAAATCAGCAAGCAACGCTGGAGAATATTGAAGATCGAGGAAGTATATCTCGGCTAAGAGAAAGACCAGAAGAAGTTGTTTATCAGATTAACGAACATATAGTCACTAAGTAGGAGTGGGACGCTTATCATATTGAGTGGAATGAGAGAGAATCCATGGAAAATCAAGGAGATAATGAAGAGGAATTCAACCGAGAGGAGCCATAGAACAATGAAGATTAGGTAAATGACGAAAATACTATCTCTACCCTGGTTTTTCCTATTACTAATATTCCTACAAGGGGGATAGCTACTATGAAGAACATACCTCTTTCATCCCTACCAAATTTGTTGGAAAAATACTGAGAGGGGGGGGTGAATCAGTGTTTTGAGCTTTTAACAATTTTTCACTTTTCTTTCACTGAAAAATCTTAGTCTACTTAATAGAGCCCAGTTGTTGTATATTCTTATGAAAACAGTAGTGCATCCAG
>ML795733.1:244430-278888 GCA_009831015.1 Picea engelmannii | reverse complement strand
TGGCCTTCATATTTTGATTTGATAATTCATAACCAGCTTATTGAAGAAGAATTCAAACCATTCAAACCCAAAAATTCCTGATCTGGGCGAAAATTTGGCTATTCTGGCCATGACAGGCTTTCAACAGCTAACTCACCCGAAAAATCTGCTCCTTAGCTGCTGAAAGGCGCAGCTTTCCACAACTAACTAGTCATAATTCTGCCTTCTGCACTGGTGAAAGTGAAGATTTTTTCAAAATCAAATTTATCAGTCATGGAGAGTCTGTTTTGCATGCTTAAATAGTCGATCGACATCTACAAATCCTAATCTTTCCAATGGTGCTTTCAGATCTGCATTTGGATCTTGGGAAGCTATCGAAAATTTCCCTACAATATTAGGCATATTTCCTTCAAAAATGTCGGTGCGTTTTTTAGTGCTAACAGATATCAAGTTGTTTATTTTTTTGATTTTGTTCTATTGTCACATTTGCAACATCAGAAGCTAATCATCATCCCTTACTACCTACTTCAATCCCTACATAATATGGCTCAATTTTTTAAGAAATCCAAGCACCCCATGAATTGTCTTTCAAATCATAGACTAATAGGATTGTTGATTAATAACGGAATGGGAATTCCTAATGACCCATTACCCGAGCCAATTCTTGTGCCTGTTGTTACAACTGACCCAGAATAGTCAAATCTTGTACCCCTGACTAAACTAGCAGTTAACACCCTGACTGTAACTGCCTACAAGTCAACTCTGAACACTAAACGCAAAATCCAAAGCACCTCTCACACAGCTCATAAATGCCTTGATAGCCTTGAACCAGAACAGTTAAATCCTCCGCCCTCAGTGGTGGCTGAGCCAGTAGTCGACAGCAAAATCCCTGGACCAAATCATGAGCCTTAGCCCTTTGTTGCAATGGTCGTTGTTCAGGAACTCCCTCGGACCCTTAAATCTAAGAAAAGGAAATTCCTTCCTTCTGTATCTACACTACCCAGGACAAGAACTAGGTCAGAGAGATCCACTGTAACAGTAGCTCCAACATCCACTGCAACTACAAGTACCTCGATTCCTTCTCCTGTGGCACCAACAACAACTCAAAATCCACCTATTGATGTAATAGCAGTACCAGTATCTATTGTATCTGCCAATGTATCAATTCAACCAGCCAAACATCAATCTAGAGGATAATCTCAAAAGAGAATCGACAGAAGAAACTCTCCTAGTGATGCAACAACAATTCAAACCCCTATTATCATTGCTACTGAATCGCCTCAGAAAAGAAAACCTAAACCTACAAGAACATCTAAGTGGGGCATCAACAAGGTTGTACCAGATGCTGCCATAGAGTGTCCTGAGTCTGCTCATACTCTGACCCTACCAGAATTTATGGAGGTACGTATTCCAGGTTTCACCTTGTGCAAGGAATTTCAGGCTACAATTTTATCATTACAGGAGGAATGTACATGAGTTATAGCAGAATCATCGGCTCTACTTGATGATCCTGAGCATCCCTCAATGACTGATGAAGTATAGATTATACCAGACCCTAGAATTCTAGAATTTCCTCCTTGTATAGTTATTGAAGAACGCCCTCCTTCTTCTTGTCAGATTGTTGAAGAACACCCTTCCTCTTTGAAGCCCACGAAAACAAAAGACAATGATTTTGTCTCTACTTTATCTAGGAGGAGAACTCGGTCAACAAGGTCTATTGCAACAATAGTGGGATGGAAGGATATGGAACATGCAATACCTATTCTTCGTCCATTACCCTCCATTACTACAGAGACTGCTACACAAAAACTAGTCCCCTCGGATGACATGGCTATTACACAAGAACCGGCTGCCCAGGAAGAGACTGTTCAACAAGATACCACCATCCCTAACTTAGTTGTTACACAAGAACCAACCATCCAGGAAAATACTATTCCACAAGAATTAGTCAAGCCAGAATCAACTGTTGCACCAGAACAAGTCCTGGGTGTATCTACCACACAAGAACCAGTTACAAAAACTTGCGAGGATGTGCCACTTGCTCAACTTTTTTCTCAAATTGAGAAGAAGATCCATGACACAACAAATTCCAGGATTACTAAACTATTAAAGGAAAATGATAGCCTCAAAGCAGAGTTGGCTTCCTTAAGGGATGAATTATAGGTGGCTCGTCAGAACAATCCAGAGGGGATAGCCTTAGACATATTATCACTTAGAAACGTTGTTATGGACCAACATAGAGAGATCACGTGATCTGAATGTGGTAATATCTAGTTTGAGGCAGGCTATAAAGTAGTAAAAGTACCAGTCACTGGCCAGCCTGAAGAACCAATTAACCTCTTAGTTAAGACAAAATTTGACCTTACTGCTCCACAAGAACCAGTAAGAAAGAGGAGATCTCTACGTAATAGAGTAGCTTCTAGCTCACCAGCAGCTCAAACGCAAGAACCTTTGCTGCACTCTGTTCTTAAAGGCAAGGCAAGCAGGACAATTTTTTTAGCTAACAGATATTGGGGGTACACATAGTTTTGCATGCAGGCACTTAACGAATTGTCTTAGCAATTTACATGGGAGGAGTCATCTCCCTACTTCAGATTCAGTGAAAGGTTTGAAAGTGTTTTTGCATGAGGACATGCAATATCTTCAGTTGGGGGGCATGTTAGGACCCAGAAATGTCCCCTTTTCACTATATCTTTTACCCTTTCAAACTTATCATTCCAATGCTAAATGCCTATTTTAATACTTCCAAGACCCTTTTTCCTAAGGTATGAGTCATTAATCTTGCTTTGATATTCTTATTCATTTAACACATTTGATTGGTAGTATTTCTCATATTTTACCCATAAATGTGCAACTAATGATCAAAATGTGTAGAACAGCCAAGACTTAAAGAAAGATCATTGTTGTTACACCAATTGTTATAGCTATGTTCTAGTCTTGCATGTTGTTACATGACTACAGCAACCGCACGCCTTTCCTAGATGTTGTCACACTTGCTGCAAAAGACGCCCACTTATCCTAGAAGCTGTTAGACCAACTGCAACATATGCACACCAATCCTAAAAGTTGTTACACTCACTACAACAGATGGCCACCGATCCTGAAAGCCGAATCCTGAAGAATGATCCTTTGTTGTTACATGTTTTGGCTCACGCTGATTCTTTGTCTAGATTTGATGAATATGACAGATCTCTTGTATATTATGAACAGCTTGAGAATTTGGGATTCTCAAGGCTGTTCTAAGTCCATTTTGAACTAAATGACTCAGTCTTTAAATAGAAGATATTTTTCAATCATTAACAATGGAGATTTGCTGTGGAATTGTGAAGTAAAGTGAAGCAACTTGTAATTGAACAATTTTGGCGTTTTTAATAAAGAAGGCGACTTGAGTTTCTCCAACCTACTATGATCTCTTTGAGTGGATTCAATGAGAAGGAAAGGGCCCACCTTCCTCACAGACTCCCCTCTATTTTGTTTTTTTAGATTAGCTACTTTGATTTATGTGAATAACCTATTAGCATTGTTAGATCATAATCATTGTTACAATTCAGTTCCTTTCTGTCAAATGCATATCAGTGTGTCTCATGAGAATCAGAAGTCAAGTGTTGTATACTGCTAGAGAATTGTCTTTCTGTACTAGATAAAACTTTTCTTTCAACAATAACTACTTAGAAGTGTGAATTTACTCCCTGCAACTAAAGTAGATTTCCTTTCTGCAATTAGCACAGAATTCCTTTCTGCAAGGATAAAATAGAAAATCAGAATAAGATAGATAATCCAGGATTCTTATACACTCATCAATCTAGATTTCAATGAAGAAAGCATGATTTTAATCCCGCAACAGTAGATTAGAACTCCAGTTGTGTCAGCAACTTGTGCTAGTGTTTAGTTTTCCAAAACTCTATTTTGTTTCAATACTGCAACTTGATTAATGTTTGCTTTCATCAATCTAGCATAGATTGTGCACAATTATCTTGCAAATAAAAAAACTTCCCTGGGTTTGAAAATTTATATTGAACACATTAATTATCTATTTATTTATACAATTAAAGTGCCCAACACCAGGAGGGCATAACAGATTAATTCACAGACTCATGGCGAAATTTCAAGGTGGTTAAGTACCTTGGAAAGAAAGACTATGTGGGAGGAAGCACAGTGCAGAGTTACTAAATACTCTGGAACACTCTACCAGGAGGGCATCGAGATACTATGAGTGTGCACAAGGGAAAAACATTTGGAAGTGTTGTTATTCTTAGTATAATCCCAGAATTGTTGAACATTCTAAGGAAGGAAGGCTTTGCAAGAGTACATCAACAAAGGAAAGGAGGTGCCTTAACCCTTTCCAGATACTAAGGGAGAAGCTGTCGAGGAATGGAGTTGAGCGCAAGAAGTGTGCCTAATATACTATAAGTCCATCTTAGAATCTTGAAAGGAAGAGTGAGAATCTACCAGGAGGGCACGAGAAAATTCACAAAGGAACAGTGAGCTTTGAAGGTTTCAAGCCGAGCAAAGTTGTAGAAGAGTCTGTGTAGAATTCTACAAGGAGTGTGTTAGCGCTGCCATTTTGCTTTCAATTAGAGTCATTTTTCAATCGATTTATGGCCCATGTGTCAAAGCATGTGAATTCAAGTACATAGAAATGAAGGGGTCGAAGTCACCAAGTGGTCGGTTGGCCCTTGGAAATGGGAAGGGATGTCAGAGTTGAAACATGCGTAAATGGTACGGATATGTTGTTCCCAAAAAGTCAGGTGCTGTCAAAATTTAGTCTCTACATTTTTTAAGTCAAGTATATAATGGAAGTCACATCGGAAAGTGTTGTAAATATTATCAGTTCATCATGAAGGCCGAAGGAATGAAAAATCATGGCATTCGTATCACGTATGTCCTCCAACACTTATCGCCTATACCTTACACGTAGGTATGTGTTATGGAAAATATACAGTTCGATTTGAAACATCTAGTCACCATGAATTCAATGTTCTTTGGCATGATTCCTCCTTCCATCTGACCTGTTATAAATCCCAGAAGTTCTACACCCATTTTTTTCATGAAATCAGATTCAGGCTTTGTGTGTAAGTTTTCTCGTAGGCCCAGGTCGATCAAATTCTCCATCTTGGGCATCTGCTAGAGCCACTATGCACAAGGTAGATACTGGTCGCGCCATGGCGACCTCCCAAAATATAAATAAGGGCATGCGAGGTGGAAGAATATCCAAACCCAAGCCCCAAAGTGATTGGGATTCTTTCTCACTCACAACAGGCATCCCCAAGGATAAAAGGGGGATTTTCCCTTTACCCACAGGAACGACGACATCACACCACACACAACTTGGAGTGGAAGGAACTACACAGGAAGGAAGGATAGTAGAATCCATATATCCCCAATATAATATACCTTGGAGAAGGGGCATAACAAGTAAAAATAAGGAATTTGGGGAAACACAAATCTCAGGAAAGCCGCACGCATGACCGTTCACTGAACAATTACTTATGCACACTATCATCCTAGAACCTTTGGAAGGTACCAACCAAGAAAGTGGGAGAAGAATGAGGAGGATCAATGTCACAAGTACAAATGATCAAGAAACATATCAGCAGCTGAAGCAGGTGAACCTAGCCATCATCGAACTGTACCAAGAAAACAGGGAGCTGAGACAATAACTAGCGACAAAGACCATGGAAGCGTCAGTAGCACAAGGTCATGAAGGGAACATGACATGGCTCAAAATACATCTCAGAGAGGTGAAGGATACGATCATACAAGGTCGCAAAGCACAATGACTATCAGAAGAAAGGTATGCAAAACATTCCAGAGAATGTGAAGCGATCGAAGAGATAGCCCGCACAGTTCCCGCCAGCAAGCAAAAGAAACAAGATTAGCTGAGTTCGTTCCTGTATCCACACACAGAAATAAAATATTGATAGTTTTGAAGGATACATCACCCAAGGACATTTTTCCATTTTGATAATGGCCATGACTGTCTACAGCCACTTTCCGCGCACATTTCCCCTAGTAAATGAGCGTGTGGCATAAAATCAAAGTTGTTACAGTAGACATCGGGACTCTAAAAAACACTTGTCCACTTAGATATTTGATCGAAGGAAAGAATTCACACATCAATCCCCATGACGATACCTGATCGAGAATCAAATCCTCATGGAAGATTGCAAACAATCATGATGTAGCTAGATGTAATTATTGTCTATTTTTGGAAAAGCGTCACGCGAAAAGTTTTGTAACGTGGAACAGTTTCTTTCCTAGTTTTTAGAGATAACAGTTAGAAGAGAAGGGTAGTCCAAGCGGTGCCCTCTCTTATATATTTTATATTTTTGATGTAAGACAGGTTGGGTGGAAAAATTAGTATAGACAGTAACTATTGCATGTAATTTGAGTCCGGTCGAAACTTAATGCAAAATTCCTGTAGCTTTGATGAAAGATTCTAATTGTAGTAGTTGGATGTATTGTTTCCCTTTCTCTGTGTATGTACTTCATGTTTTCTTTACTCATATCGTTTTCTGTCTAAATTGGAATGAAATTTTGAACTTGTGGATTCATTGTGCAACACACCTTGTTCGTGCCATTTAGACAAAACGTTTTTCTTCTAAATTTAACTCTAAATTCATCCACAACGATGCTTCAAGTTACTTCCTGTGTTTTCTCCTCACCACACATTACGATTTTTCATGAAGATTGTTGCTCGCTTAGCCTTTATCCTCTCAAGTTCAGTCACTGAGTCATTTGTTTCTATCATTTTCTCAAATCGACTCCATATCCCAAAGTCTTACTTTCTTGCACTAATATAACTAGAACAGATTATTTCAAAGGTGTTAAATCTATCCAGAAATTTAAATCCATATCATGAGCAGAGACAGAGTCTCACGAGAGAGCCCTCTCTAGGTCCAAAAGGCTATTTTCAGGACTCAAAGTTGGTTGAAACAGTTACCTCTGTCATCTATTTATTAGCCAAACAGATTTATAGAGTGCTAACATTTTAGCGCAATTGCAGGGATGAAATTGAATATATTTTCCCTAAGAGAATGACTAACGTTGTAGTTTGATCCCTGAGGGTAATAGAGGGACAAAAATTCATACCGGTTGAAACCTTTACCCTTTACCTTTACGCAGGAATGAGAGCAAGTGTCAAACCTGTTCTATTACCTAGACAGAAGTCTATCCTTACCAAAATATGGCATGCAAAGAATCAACGACCTTGATTTTGATGCACTGATTGAGCAAATCCTGTTCAGGTATAAGTCAAAAACTAGCTTAGACAAGATAGTTTTTTACCAGAAGAGATTCCAAGCCCTAGTGTCTAATAATATCCCTCAAGTCTCAAACCCTCCTAGAGCCATGGCTACTAGATTCGCCCCCCTCATTCTGCCATCCTAGCTACATGAATTTCCCCAGAATTATAGCCAGAGGATTAAGATTTACGATGTTGAAGGGAATGTTTAAGTCCAGAAGCATATGGATTGGTTCAACGATTTTGTCGACCTGGAAGTGGTAAACTATGGAGACGTGACAATGAGGTTGTTCGCGTAGATTTTTGCGGGGGAGGTGAGGAAGTGGTTCACATCCCTACGACCAACAAGTATTGAAGAATTCGCCGCGTTCGAAACATCTTTCATCAATAGATGGGGAGACAAGAAGAACCTCGTGCAGTTGTTAAAACAGTACAATAATATGAAGAAGGCATCGAAGGAGACGGTGCAAGAATTCTCAACCCATTTCATGAAGGTTTATAACTCGATTCCTCTAGAAGTCCAGCGACCTCCCGAGGCTGTGTAGTTGTGATGCGCCGACTCTTTCGACAATGATTTTTCCTTGTTGTTGAGAGAAGGAAGACCAACAAACCTAGACGCGATAATGAGCAATGTGATCGAATTCAAGGTAAATATGATGGCATCGGGGAGGATCAAACAAAGATTCAACATATGTGATAAGAAGCCCTAGGGAGACATGCAACCATCAATGTCAAGATCCACAGACGACAAATTCAACTTAATGATGAGAACCATGGAGAATCTAATGGAGAAAATGTATGTGGGAAACAGACCCGATGCCTGAGAACAGTGTGACCCCCAGTCCAGGAATCAGAACCTCAGGAGGGGTCAAGTTCCTCATATTAGGCAGAGAGAACAGAGGGAGAAGAGATATCAAGGTGACCAACAAACAAGGCCTTTGTTCCAAAACAACTACGCGGATGCATACTTTGATCAGATGTTCAAAGACCAAATGCATTTTTGCGATGAGAAGAACCCGTGCGTGTTTTTTACAAAGAGAGAACATGATCAGTACATGAGAAAAATGATGATTTTATGGTGGATACGGACGATGCATGGATTGGGGAAACTGATGATGCACTGTCCTGGGAAATGGAAGAGTTCAGAAAAGGTTATCAGAACTCCATCATGCAGTTTCAGAATAAATATAAACTCGGGATCAAGGAAGCGTCTATCGAGCCTCAGCAGACTAATCCCATAAGGAAACCTTCGATAGACACCCCTTCCAAAAGCCAACCAAGGTTGGACAACATGACCAAGGATGCGATGGAGAAGGAAAATTCGAAGGAGGAGGCCTTGAAGAAAACACTGAAAACAAGTCGAAAAGCGGGTGGAAAAGAGGTAGAGAAAGTATGTCCTCCCTTTAACTTTGAACATAAAATGGATAAAATAAAATTATATGTCCCATTCAAAGAACTTATCAGAAAGGGAAAATATTGGGAGCATATTATTAAAATGTTGAAAATGGGAGGGACCCTCGATACTTTGAATGTACAATATGATCACCCTCCTATCATGTTTTGTCTGCATGTTGAAGAGACAAGTTATACTGAGGATGTCCCTATGTTCTACGTCAATCTAAAGGTCCATGAAATGACCCTGCATAAAACCATGTTGGATTCAGGTGTTTCGCACAACCTCATGCCAAAGGTGATCATGGACGAATTAGGTCTAGACGTCACTAGGCCTTATAAGGACCTTTTTTCTTTTCACTCGAGGAAAGTAAAGTTCCTGGGCCTCATCAAAGACTTGGTTGTGTCATTGGCCTAGATTCCTTCAAAGAACATGGTGATGGACGTGGTCATGGTGGACGTACCCCCTAAGTTTGGCATGTTGTTGTCCAATTCATGGGCTGTGAAGTTCAAAGGGACCCTGCAAATGGACATGTCATACGCCACCATTCCTACCTTTGGCCAGGACAAACGGTTGTACAAATAAGTGATGTTGAAGTACATGGTGAGAAGCAAGACGCAACCAAATAACCATCCCATATACTCCATCGAAACTAAGGTTGGTTCCTCTATATTCTACAATGACCTAAGTTTTTAAGAATAAGAGTTGACAACCATCATGACAGTTGATGAGGAAACTACGCGGAAAGCAGCAGAGTGTGCCGAATCGGAGGACCGCATGAAAAATAGGATATGGAACATGAGTTTTGATGGCGCAATAAAAAACGAAGGGGTTGGGGTGGGCGTATGGGTAATCCCCCCTGAGGTGGGCACAAATTTGTTCTCATACAAGCTCACGTTCGAATGGACAAACAATATGGTCGAGTATGAGGCACTGATTCTGGGCCTGAAGGTCTTGAGAGAATTAGGCGCAAAGAGGATAACAGTGCACAGAGACTCTGAAATGGTCATAAACTAGGTTAAATGAATATATCAGACAAAGAACCCCAAGTTGAGAGCGTACAAAAACTTGGCGCTGGACCTCCTTGAGGAATTTTTAGAGTATGAACTATCTGCTATCCCAAGGGAGAAAAATTAGATCGTCGATGTGTTGGCCACCTCGGCCTCGGTTTCTAAAATCCCCATATTCCCAAACAAAAAATAAAAGATTGAAGTCAAACACAAGCCGAGAGTGCTCGATAATATCAAATACTAGCAGGTGTTTGAGGATGACAAGCAGGTGGAAAGATTTTTGTTACAGGAAAATCCCCCTGTGGATAGGTAAATTCCCTCTTGGACTATATACTCTTAAGACAAATACAAAAAGGTGCTAACATTGATCACTGACATCCCTTTAAACCTATATAAGATAATCTATAGAGAAGAGGAAGAATATGTACCTTTTTACCATGTTTTTCCTCACCTAGTCCAAGTTGAACTCTGATCCCCAATCTCTTCAACAAGTCCTGCAATCCAATCAATGACAAAGCATACTTCCTTTTCTACTATGATTAGTTTGAAACTATATCTATCCATTAAAGACAATTTCATGTAGGTATACACAATCTTGAAGGAAATAGGCCAAGCACATGTATTAATGAGAACTCAAAATAGATATTTGCAGATGATCGATGAAGCTGCATCAGCCTCTTCCATCTCTCCTTGTCCAACCCCTTGCTCAAATGATCCACAAACAAAATGACTATGCTTCATTGATTATCTCTCTTATGAGATCATAAGTTTGATGCCTTCAATGTCTCCCCCTTTCACCATGAGGAGGCCTCCTTCTATAGGCTTGGAGAGGCATAACCACCTTAGAGATCCTTGGGATAGGTTGAGGATATTTCTCCATCAGTTGTGGATCCTCCTTAAGATCAATCCTTGACCTCAGATTCAAATTAAAATGACTTCAGAGATAAGGGGGATATTCCCCTTATTTCCTCAGCAGCATAACGCTGCCCAAAAATAGTGCACAGATTGTTGCAACGCTCCCCCAAAGGAATTCAAGGAGTGCTAGCACTCCCTTCTAGTGGGTAGGGGAGCGCTGCCCTTCAAAAGTGATTTTCAAGTGGTCTTTCTTAAGGAAAAATATTTGTACTCTTTGTCAAATGGCATCTCCTTCTTTGAACCAGTCTCTGAGGATGTCTTCAAGTTTTCTTATGATGTCGTTCGAGACACGACATAGGCAAGATGACAGTATGATATTTGTGATGCTTGCAACATTTTTGGCCAAAGTAAGACATTTGCGACACTAGTAATCACGATAATAGGTCATCATTGAAGTGAGTAATTTTTATCTGTAACAGATTCCCCCCCAAAGTGTGAAGTTAGAAGACGGGAACTGATGACTAAAGTACTTTCTAGACTTTTTCAAGCAAGGGTGTTGACTTGGAGAACCTGGTAGAAGTTGCATACAACCATCAGACAAACATTATGATATGTTTCAAACCCAAGGCAGGAATACCTATGCTTGAGTGATAAATACTTTCAAGGTATGGCCACCATAAGATACATTGCGGATCCATAATTATATTAACAAAAAGGTATAGCCACCAAAGATACAATGTGGATCTATACTTCCATGACATGAACTGATTGTAGCCATGAAAAATACACAGTGGATCTATGAGACAATAAGACATAGCCACAAACCAATACAAAGTGGATCTATGTGACAGTATATGTGTTAATATTCAAGAGAAACTTCGTCGCAACTTGGGCAAAGTACATATCACAGTGATCACTCAACCTAGGGTCTTCTTACTAATCCCGATGTAGTATGAGTCTAACCATGTGAGTATGTGTCCTGATGTCAAACATGGCTGAAACCACTTGATTACCGGTCAATGAGGTAAACCGTTAACAAGTGCGAGGGAAATCACCATTGATGTCAATGATTCTCAAGGTACCCTAGTACATTCCAGCGAATGTGAATAAATGAGCTGAATTTGAAAATCCATGGAATCATATGATCAGAGGTCAATGATGCAAACCCACTGTAAAAGACAAGGATGCATGCCATTGAGGCATGCAGGTTGCAAGGGACTAACTGGTTTCTATGTCTAGTTCCTGGATAATGTGTTGAAGTTGAGAGGAACAAACTCATCGAAGGAGGGCCTTGATGTATCCCCCATCAACGACACGAAACTAACACAGAGATGTAAATCGGTGGATCAAATGAACATGGACCGACATGGGTATTGAAAATGGGAATTTGTGATGGTTGACTTTCAAGGAAGATACTTCCCTTGAACACTAAGGCACAACAGCAAAAACATGACCTAGACCAAAACATGATAATGCAGTGGATACTGTGACATTTTTCGGGTGACCCAAAGGAGTAATTAAAACTCAGAGGATTGGTTCAGTTTATAGGTTTGGCATATTAAAATGTATGCAAATACAAAGTGTTGTGTTAAAGGGAGACCTTAAGAGTGACTTGTGATGTTTTCAAAAACTGCTTGGATTGCTTACTTCAAAATTTTCCCCCATCCAGATAGATGAGTAGCTCCTTTTAATTTAACAAGCTCAAGGAGGATAACACATGCTCAACTTCACCTCATTTATTCACATTCGCTGGAATGTACTCGGGTACCTTGGGAATCATTGACATCAATGGTGATTTCCCTCAAACTTGTTAACAGTTTACCTCATTGACCGGTAATCAAGTGGATTCTTCCATGTTCGACATTAGGACATCTATTCACATGGTTAGACTCGTACTACATCAATATCAGTAAGAATACCCTAGGTTGAGTGATCACTATGATATGTACTTTGCCCAGGTTGCGACAAAGCGTCTCTTGAATATTGACACATATATTGTCTCATAGATCCACTTTGTATTGCTCCATGGCTATGTCTTGTCGTCTCCTAGATCCACTGTGTATTTTTCGTGGCTACGATCAGTTCATTTCATGGAAGTATAGATCCACATTGTATATTTGGTGGATATACCTTTTTGTTAATATAATTATGGATCCATAGTGTATCTTATGGCGACCATACCTTGAAATTATTTATCACTCAAGCATAGGTATGCTACCTTGGGTTTGAAGGATATAGTAACGTTTGTTTGATGGTTGTATAGAGCTTCTACTAGGTTCTCCAAGTCCACACCCTTGCTCGAAAAATTCTACAAAGTACTTCAGTCATCAGTTCCCATCTTCTAACTTCTCACTTTGGGGGGAAATGTTTTACACATCAAAATTACTCACTTCAATGATGACCTATTGTCGTCATTACTAGTGTCACAAGTGTTTCACTTTGGCCACAAATGTCGCAAGTGTCACAAATATAATATTTCCATCTTGCCTATGTCGTGTCTCGAATGACATCACAAGAAAAATTGAAGACATCCTCAGAGACTGGTTAAAAGAAGGAGATTTCATTTGACGAAGAGTACAAATATTTTTCCTTGAGAAATACCACT
This sequence comes from Picea engelmannii, assembly GCA_009831015.1. Classification (NCBI taxonomy): domain Eukaryota; kingdom Viridiplantae; phylum Streptophyta; class Pinopsida; order Pinales; family Pinaceae; genus Picea; species Picea engelmannii. Next base: position 265,803 of record ML795733.1, on the reverse strand, counting down.
TGAAAATCACTTTTGAAGGGTAACTCTCCTCTACCCACTAGAAGGGAGTGCTAGTGCTCCTTGACATCCTTTTGGGGAGCATTGCAACTCTCTGTACACCATTTTGGGGGAGTGTTATGTTGTTGAGGAAATCAAGGGAAGATCCCCCTTATTTCAGAAGTCAATTTGATTCGAATCTGAGGTCAAGGCTCAATCTTAGGGAGGATCCACAATTGATGGAGAAAGATCCTCAACCTGTCCCAAGAATATCTAAGGTGGTTAGGCCTCTCCAAGCCTATATAAGGAGGCCTCCTCATGGTGAAAGGGGGAGACATTGAAGGCATCAAACTTATGATCTCATAAGGGAGACAATCAGTGAAGCATATTCATTGTGGTTTTGGATCATTTGAGCAAGGGGTTGGACAAGGAGAGATGGAAGAGGTTGTTGCAGCTTCATCAATTGTTTGTAAGTATCTCGTTTGAGTTCTCATTAATACATGTGCTTGGCATGTTTCCTTCAATATTGTGTATACCTACATGAACTTTTCTTTAATGGATAGATCTAGTTTCAAACTAATCATAGTAGAATAGGAAACATGCTTTGTCTTTGATTGGATTACAGGACCTGTTGAAGATCTTGGGGATTAGAGTTCAACTTGGACTGGGCAAGGACAAACATTGTAAAAAGGTACATCTTATTTATCTTCTCTATAGATTAGCTTAGATAGGTTTAAAGGGATGTCAGTTATAGACATTATCACCTTTCAGTCTTGGTCTTAAGAGTATAGAGTCCAAGAGGGGATTCACCTGTCATGTTCGGTATGTGTTATATTATTTGCATGTGTGTGTGTGGGTGTGTCAGATTTGACAACTGCGTCTGACAATCCCTCTAGCAATGTTCTTTGAGTCATGTGCACCGAGTGCTTTCCTAGGGGGTCCCAGTGGGGGGCAGGTATGCCCCCCCCTGGTTACACTCAACGTTCGGCAACATGTGATAGCCTGGGGTAGCACCCTGAAATTGCTTTTTTTTGGCGGTTTTTTCTATTTTTAGCGGTTTTGTAAATTAATCATGGGTTAAGGGATTAGGGTTTTGGTATCTATGGAATACCTAAAAGACATTGTATATATATTGTATGGTGAATGGTGAAATTCAAGATAATGAATATAAGAAATGTTTTCCCAGTTGAGGGTTTCCGGTATAAAATCTCTTTGTACTCTATGTATGAGCCATTGATTAATTTTTTTTTTTATTAAGAATCTATATTCATTGCTTTACATCACAGGTTTAAAACTTACATGTGGTATCAGAGCTCATTTTCAGCTTCAGAGGGACGCCTTTGTTGTTGAGGGTTTGTCTTGGTCTTGATAGATCAAGTTTATCTTGGGTCTGTGATAAACATGGGTTTCGTGGGAGATTTTGCAGTGGATATTCAAGTATAGAAAGAGGAATGGTGAGCTCATATAGAATCAATATAGAGAAGTTCAATGGTAAAAACGTTGAGCTATGGAAGCTCAATATGGAGGTCCTTCTTGTAGATAAATAACAATGGATCGTTTTGGATCCTGGTACACAGCCTACTGGTACACCATCTACTAGCACACCAGCTACTGGTACACAACCTACTAGTACACAAACTACTAGTACACCATCTATTTCTATTTCGAAGGAAGATTGGGAGAAGTTGGACATAAGAGCAAGGAGTACTATTCAACTCTACCTGGCAGATTCGGTTTTGTTGAATGTCTCAGGAGAATCTACAGCCAAGGAACTATGGGATAAGTTGGGGAATTTGTATCAATCAAAGTCCCTGGTAAACAAGTTGTTTCTTCGAAAGAAGTTGTATCATCTTAGGATGGAAGATGAAGATTTTTTGACAGAACATCTAAATGTATTTAATACTCTAGTAAGTCAACTTGTCTCTGTTAATATTACGATTGCAGAAGAAGATAACTGTATTACTTTGTTATGTTCTTTGCCAGACTCTTGGGATAATCTGGTTGTAGAAATCGGGAGTACCACTCAATCTACATTGAAGTATGAGGATGTAGTTTCATCCTTGTTATCTGAAGAGATGAGGCAAAAAAGCATGGATAGTCATAGCACACATTTTTTATTTGTAAGAGGTCATACCCAAGAACGGAATCCTGGTAAACCTTCAGGGGGGAGATCTAAATCTATAGGTATATCTAAGTCTCCAGGAAAATATTTGAGGAAATGTTGGAAATGTGGTAAAACGTGGCATTATAAGAAAGATTGCAAGTCTAAGAAGGTTGATAAACCAAAGGGATCTGATAGTACCTCTTCCACAGAGACGAAAACCTCCACTGAAGGAGGTGATGTTTACCTGGCATCTACAAGTACACATGAAGACCATTATGTATGTTTGATCGACTCAGGTGTGTCATACCATATGACTCCTCACAGGGAGTGGTTCTTTGAATATGAAAAATATGATGGTGGTGATGTATTCCTAGGATATGACTTGAAAGAAAAAATCTTGGGACGTGGAAGGGTTAAGTTGCTGATAAAATATGGAAGGATTAGAACTCTCCATGGGGTTCTGCACATTCCAAAACTAGCAAGGAGCCTAATATTTGTAAGCAATATGGATGATGTGGGAGTGGATACTGTGTTTGGAAAGAACACTTGAAGGATGGTACGAGGAGCAATGGTGTTGATGAGGAGAGTTCAGTGTGGAACTCTATACAAGTTGTTGGGAAGAACTTATACTGATGGGTGTAACAGTTTTGTTGTCCCTGAATAGAGAAATAAAGAAGACAAGATCAATATTGTCCCTGGAAAGAAGACCATGTTGTGGCATCAAAGACTGGGACATATTGGAGAAAAGGGCCTTCGAACACTACATAGTAAAGGTATGGTTGAAGGTATGTCTAATTGCACTCTGAATTTTGATTTATGTGAACATTGCATATATGGTAAATAGAATCAAGTAAGATTCCCATCTGGTGCTACAAGAGCAAAGGGGATATTAGAGTTGATACACAGTGATGTGTTTGGACCTGTTCCATCCCTAGGTAAATCTGTGTATTATGTTTCATTCATAGATGATTTTTCAAGGAACACATGGATTTATTTTCTTAGAAATAAATCTAAGGTATTTGATAAATTTAAAGAGTTTAAGGCTCTGGTAGAAAATCAGACTGAGAAGAAAATAAAGGTATTGAGAACAAATAATGGTGGAGAATTATGTGGAAATGAATTCAAATAATTCTGTAAGAAGTGCGGTATATCAAGGCAGAAGACTACTCCATACACTCCTCAGCAGAATGGAGTTGCAGAAAGTTTGAACAAGAAAATGATGGAAAAATCAAGGAGCATGCTTAGCGGTGCCGGGTTAGGACAAGAATTTTGGGTCGAGGCAGTGGGTACAATATGTTACCTGGTCAATCAATCACCTTCATCAGTGTTGGATGATAAAACACCACACAAGGTATGGTCTGGAAAGAAACCCTCTCTTCAACATCTTAGAGTGTTTGGTTGTGATGCTTATGTACATGTTCCAAAGGAAAATAAGAGTAAGCAGGATAAAAAGGCTGAAAAGTGTATCTTTATTGGTTATAAAGATGGTGTGAAAGGTTATAAACTTTGGAACCCAGAAACCAAGAATATTGTTTACAGTTGAGATGTTGTTTTCAGAGAGGTAAAAGATGTGTCCAAACAGGAATTCCTACCAACGCAAGACGAACCTAAGAAAATAGAGCTTGAGTTGGATGATGCAAAATCTAAATCATCTGAAGAAGAGGAAGCAGAAGAAGAAGAAGAAGAAGAACCTCATACCCCAATATTGAGGAGATTGGTGAGCGATAAAAGGAAACCAAAAAGGTATAGTCCACCTAATTTCTATTCTAATTTTTCCTTATCTATTACTGATGATGATCCCAGAACTATCAGGGAAGTAGTGAATTCAGAGGATAGTAAACTCTGGAAGAAGGCCATGGTTGAATAAATGGATTCCTTGGATAAGAATGAGGCATGGGATATAGTTGAGTTTCCAACTGGAAGAAAATTTGTTGGTAGCAAATGGTTGTTTAGGAAGAAGTTTAATGCACAAGGTAAAGTGGAGAAATACAAAGCTCGGTTAGTAGAAAAAGGTTATTCCCAGGTAGAGGGAATTGAATTTGGTGAGATTTTTTCTCCTATTGCTAAGTTAACTTCTATTAGATTTATTTTATCTATTGCTGCTACTTTTGATGTTGAAGTGGAACAAATGGATGTGAAGACAACATTCCTACATGGGGTTCTGGAAGAAGAAATCTACATGAAGCAGCCAGAAGGCTTTGTAGTGAAGGGAAAGAAAGAGTTGGTTTGTAAGCTAAAGAAGTCACTATATGGTCTAAAGAAATCACCTAGGATGTGGTACCAAAAGTTTGACACATACATCCTTGGATTGGGATTTGTAAGAAGTAGGGATGATCATTGTGTATATTCCAAGCAGGTTGGTAATCAATTCATTTATGTAATGATGTATGTTGATGACATGTTGTTGATAGGAAATAACATGGATGTTATCAAGGAGGTGAAATCATAGCTATCCTCCAAATTTGACATGAAGGATCTCGGTGTTTCTAACTTCATTCTGGGAATGGAGATTAAAAGAGATGATGCAAACAAGAAACTCTGGTTGAATTAGAGAAAATATGTTGAGACGATATTCCAGAGGTTTAATATGCATGGAAGTAAACCGGTCAAGGTTCCTATTCCTATAGGTGTAAATTTATCTGCAGATCAGTGTCCCAAGACACAGGAAGAAGAAGAGGACATGTCCCATGCTCTGTATGCCAGCGCAGTTGGCAGTTTGATGTATGCAATGGTTTGTACTAGACCAGAGATTTCACATGCAGTGGGAGTTTTGAGCAGGTATATGTCAAAACCAGGGAAGGAGCATTGGACAACAGTAAAGAGGGTCTTCAAGTATCTTCATGGAACTACCAGTTATGGATTGTGCTACCAAGGAAGACCAGGATTGGATAGAATGTTGGGCATACATGGATTTTTTGATGCAAACTGGGCTGGAGATCTAGATCGCAAAATATCTACAAGTGGGTATGTGTTTAACCTATTTGGAGGAAAAATTAGTTGGATGAGCAAAAGATAGGCTGTAGTGGCACTATCAACTACAGAAGTTGAATACATGGTAGCCACTCATGCAAGCAAGGAAGTAATATTGTTACAAATATTGTGTTTAGGTATTGGGTTGGTACAACAAGCAGTAAGATTAGATTGTGAAAGTAAGAGTGCAATCTTCTTGGCAAAGAACCCAGCTTATCATTCAAAGACAAAGCATATTGATGTTCAGTATCACTTTGTGAGAGACATGGTTGAGGAAAAGAAGGTCTTGCTGGAAAAGGTTGACAATTTGAAGAATGTTGCAGATTCATTGACAAAGTCTGTGAGCACAAAAAAATTCTCCTGGTGTAGAGTAACAATGGACATTGTTTCCTTGGATTGTTGATTATATAATCCCATGGACCCCTGGATGTAAAGAAAACAACAAGTGGGAGAATGTTGGGTATGTGTTATATTCTTTGCATGTGTGTGTGTGGGCGCGTCAGATTTGACAACTGTGTCTGATGATCCCTCTAGCTGTGTTATTTGTGTCATGTGCGTCGGGCACTTTCCTAGGGGGGTCCCATAGGGGGGCAAGTATGCCCCCCCCTGGTTACGCGCAGCATTCAGCAACAGGCGGTAGCCCAGGGTAGCGCCCTGAATTTTTTGTTTGGGCGGTTTTTGCTATTTTTAGCGGATTTTGCTATTTTTAATGGTTTTGTAAATTAATCCAGGATTAAGGGATTAGGGTTTTGGTATCTATGGAATACCTAAATTTTTTTTATATATATTGTATGGTGAATGGTGAAATTTGAGATAATGAATATAAGAAAGGTTTTCCCAGTTGAGGGTTTCCGGTATAAAATCTTTGTGTACTCCGTGTATGAGCCATTGATTAAATTCATTTTTTCTTAAGAATCTATATGCATTTCTTTACTTCACAGGTTTAAAACTTACATGTCCGCAGGGTGATTTTCCTGTAACAGAAGATGGCGACTCCACTAGGGATTCCTTTTTCGTGTATCCATGTGAGTCCGAAAAAGTGATAAAATTATACTCGGTTACATTCTCATGTATTTTTGAGCATGAAAAAGAAAAAAGACTAATCTCAGTATTGGTTTCATTTTTACACAAGCTTGAAACACTAGACTCAATGGGACAGGTGATTGTTTCATTTTTTAATGAGCATGTCATAGGAAAAGAACTATGCTCAAGGCTCTGGGTTTAGTCCCCAGATTTCTGTTTCATTTTTTAACAAGCTTGCTACAAAGACGAAAACCATGCTCGTGGTGTCTGTTTCATTTTTTAACGAGCTTGCTACAGAGAGGAAAATTATGCTCGTAGATTCTTCCTGATCATGGCTTCCAAGAGGATAATTCTTTGGAAGGAAACCATGTCAAGGGATAAAACTCGGTCATGGCTTCCAGGAGATCTTCATTGGGCAGAAGAACAATACTCTGGAAGGAACACATGTTGAGGGACTCAACAGGAGTAAGGAGATCATTCTCTACTAGCCCTATCGAAGAGATCACCATGTCAACTACCAGATTTAAGTCATAAGAGGGTGATCCTACAGTGAGAGGCTCATCTTCATTGACAGTTGAAGGCATGGGAGACAACGCCACATAATTGACCTATTGTGGGGGTGATATCGACTGCTTATAAGAACCATTTAGGGAGTTCATTGAGTTAATGGTCAAGTCAGGGCCAACGAACGAAAGTTGATCAATAGTCACAATTCTTCCATCCTGAGGGAAATATATCACATGAAAAAGAGTGGACACAATAGATTTCATGGCATAGACATAATATTGCCCAAGGAGTAAATCGAAATCCAAGGGGTCTTGGATGACCATGACATCAATAAAGACAATTTTCCCTCCCAAAGTTACGAGAAACTGAGGAAGGATCCCTAAAGGGTGACTAGTTCTTATGTTAAAATCAAACAGAGTCTACATAACCAACACAATCTTAGGATAACCCAAATATTTCCAAGCAAGAGGGGAAAAAATACTAATGGATGAACCTTCATCTATCAACGCATGAGGAATGTCCCGACCACAAACCTGTACTGTAATATCGAAAGGAATGTGAGAGGGAGGATGAGGTCCATTTAGCACACCCCAATCAAAAATGATGGCCTCATTACTTGCAGAGGGTTTCACAGGAGAGGGAGAAATGCCCCTCAGCATGGTAGATTTTGTATCAACGAGAAAAACATGGGAAAAATCATGTTTACTCTCTAACAAGAGAGTAGGATCAACTAATAATAACATCAAATTGACCACTTGGGTTTCATTCTCAAAGGGGAGAATGGGGTCGATAGTTGGAAAAGGATCGACCTCTTAGGTTGCACTCTCTAACGGGAGAGTGGGATTGACCAAGGATGGGATTGTATCGACCACTTTGTCAACTGGTCCAACTATGGATGTGACTAGATTGACTACATGATCCACCAGACTGACTGATGGAGGGACCAGATTGATCATTCCATCAACTACAGGTGGGTCGAGAGTAAGATTGTGATAAGAAGCTGGAAGTTGAGGCTGGGAAACAATCATGTATTCTAGTAATTTCGAGGCTTTGTCCATATAGGGGAAAATGTGAGTTTGATGACTCCCTCCGCATAACAGACACGGGAACTTGACTCTACTTTTCTTCTTTCTATTGGCATCCTGACTAGTTGACGGAAGGTCATCAACATGTTGTTCAAAGGCTGACAACATCGTTTGGCGAGGGTGTGTAGACCATGCTTCTATAACTGTGGATATAATAGGGAAATCCTTAAGAAGATGGCTACCCTTACAAAGCCTGCAAGGGTATTTGGGCTTACAGGCTATTTGGGTGATCTTGGCATCATTAACACTCCCAGTATGATTATTAGTAACTGGTTTTTTTCCAACATGTCTGACAGTGGTTGGAAGTTTGGAACCTTGCTTATTTTTCTTCTTCTTATTCCTCATTTTCTTCTTCTTCTTATCCACCAGGTTACTAGCTTCATAGCTTTCACTCGACAAAGAATATGAAAGGGAATAATATCTTGCAAGTGAAGAAGGCAAAGGAGATCTTACTGGTGAAGAAGGTGAGGGATCAACATGAGGTTGATGTTCTTGGGGGGAATTTCTTACAACCGAAGCACTAGCTGCATTCAGGATTACCTGAGTGGAAAACAACCATACCAGTAATCTAATTGTTCGACTTGGAAGGCTCAAAGTAGCGATGTGAGGAGGACCAATGTTTCTGTAAGAAGGAAAAACAAAAGGTTCCCCTGGCAAAGGGGTTCCTTCATTGGTCGTTCTGGGAACTGAAACCATTAAAAACAGATCCAACCTAGAGTCTGCTATGGAAAACAAACAACACACGCTAAAACTCTAAGAAGAAAACAAGCAAACAAAACCTTATTACAATGAACACACTAGTTGGTGATGAAATCCAATGTCGCGGGAAAAATGTATGAAGGGGATGAGATAGAGCGGGTGGAAAAGTTACATTGATGACCTACTTAATGGACTTACACCCTAGTGCAAGATCCCACACATAAACGTGGGTATACCCTCCAAGGAGCCTGATTGAGTTTGACCAACGTCAATTCCAAGTAGTGTGAATACTTGCCCCTCCATAGTCACCTCATGTAAAGACCCTAAAGAGATAGGATACTAAGGTCACCAATTACTATAGTGATTCCTGGGGAAATAGTTGACAGTCTGATCCATGCACAAAGGTAGGGTATCTATCCTGAAATCAACTTGAAAGGATTTCACTCATCATTGTGGGTATACCTTCAAGAAACCCCCATAATATACGCAATCTCTACACCAAGACCAACAAAGAAAGGTGAGTAACTCTGCCAGTTTCAATGCGACCTCAGGTTTGACCCTTGTGTTAGAAGGGCTTCCGAGGACAAAATGTAGCAAGTGGATTTCACCGCTCCCTAACTCAAGATTCTATGTTCATTTACAGCTTCCGAAATTTATCTTTCATACCTATTCCAAATCCCTACACCCTAAGCTAATGTAGGTTTGCTACTAGAAAATATAAAAATTTCTAATAAATTTTAGTTTAGCACTTGATTTTAAGGTTGTTTCTTACTCAAGAGGAAAATGGAGTGGAATAAATGATGTTTTGACTGAATCTAAACAATTCAAGTAAATGAGAATGCAAACATTTCACTTCGATGAAAGCTATATTACAAGAAGGAGAAAACGTTCATCATTCCAGATGCACAATGTCCCAAAATGCCAAAAACCATGCAATTCTGCTACTTCAAATGCAAGCTAGTTTCACTACCCGAAAGAAATAATGCATATATCTTCTTTGTTTGATTCTAATGCATAAATAAATTAAATACAAATCCTTCAATTCTCCACAACTTTCAATCAGAATAAAGAGTCATATGCAGATGCAAAAGACACGAAGCGACAAAGTTTTCAAACAAAGCATGCACTCAAAGCAATGAGAACTGAAAGAAATCAAGTAGAAATGTTTTCTAACAAGAAATCAATCAAGGATTCAACAACTGACAAACATTCAAGGAGTATAAGAAAATGCAGAGAAGAAACCAAGAAAAGATAGGGAGAAAGAGGAATCGCTCAAACTGTCCTGACAAAACAGACAGCTAGAAATGGAAATTTCACATTTCTAAAAACGTTTCAAGATCCAATAAATACAAAAAAGAGTGGTAAACACAAAATATCAATCTAAATAACTTCACAGACCATCCATAGAGACTGGGTAAAGACTTCTACAAAACAGGCTCAAACAATCTGAGCAAAAAAGGGAAAAAATCCTCCAAAACAGAGACTATCGCTCCCTGTCTCAAGGGTCCAAAGCGCTGCAACACTCCCTAAATCACTGTAGGGGAGAATTTATGATATATCAGCGCTCTGAAATGGCCTACAGGGGGGCATTGATCTTCCCAAATCCTCAAAAAGGGAGCCAAAAAATGAAAAAAAAACTCACACAGAATGCAATTGGTGAAATTGTAGGTAAAGATAGGACAAATCCAATGGATGATGAACAAATAGTCAAACTAATATAAAAGGTGGGAAAATGGAAGGGACAATCCCAGGAAATAGAAATAGATGTTTTTCCCCAGTATGGTCGCCAATTTCTGTTACAGGAAAATCCCCCTACGGACAGGTGAATCCCCTCTTGGACTCTAGACTCTTAAGACCAAGACAGAAAGGTGCTAACGTTGATCACTGACCTCCCTTTAAACCTAGCTAAGATAATATAGAGAGAAGAGGAATAATATGTACCTTTTTACAATTTTTTTCCTCACCCAGTCCAAGTTGAACTCTGATCCCCAAGCTCTTCAACAAGTCCTGCAATCCAATCAAAGACAAAGCATGCTTCCTATTCTACTATGATTAGTTTGAAACTAGATCTATCCATTAAAGACAAGTTCATGTAGTTATACACAATCTTGAAGGAAACAGGCCAAGCACATGTATTAATGAGAACTCGAAAGAGATACTTACAGATGATTGACGAAGCTGCAACAGCCTCTTCCAGCTCTCCTTGTCCAACCCCTTTCTCAAATTATCCACAAACAAAATGACTATTCTTCACTGATTATCTCCCTTATGAGATCATAATTTTGATACCTTCAATGTCTCCCCCTTTCACCATGAGGAGGCCTCCTTATATAAGCTTGGAGAGGCCTAACCACCTTAGATATTCTTGGGATAGGTTGAGGATCTTTCTCCATCAGTTTTGGATCCTCCCTAAGATAGAGCCTTGACCTGAGATTCGAATCAAACTGACTTCAGCAATAAGGGAGATCTTCCCCTGATTTCCTCAACAACATATCGCTCCCCCAAAATGGTACACAAATCATTGCAACGCTCCCCCAAAGGAATTCAAGGAGTGCTAGCGCTCCCTGCTAGTGGGTAGGGGAGCGCTACCCTTCAAAAGTGATTTTCAAGTGGTCTTTCTCAAGGCAAAAGCTTTGTACTCTTTGTCAAATGACATCTCCTTCTTTTAACTAGTCTTTGAGGATGTCTTCAAGTGTTCTTCTGATGTCATTTGAGACACGACATAAGCAAGATGACAATATGATATTTTTGACACTTGCGACATTTGTGGCCAAAGTGCGACACTTGTGACACTAGTAATGACGACAATAGGTCATCATTTAAGTGAGTAATTTTGATGTGTAACAATTTCTTCAGATGGGCGACGAGTTCGCTAAAATAAAAATTGATGACGAATGTTGTTGTGATGAAGATGGGATCATGGATTCATGCAGTAATGATGACCCTTTCCAGAACCATATTACGAGAAGGGACATAATACAACTGAAAAATAACATCATTGCAAAGGGGTTAGTCTCATTGGAAAAGTTATTTGACGAAAATGACGTGGCTAAAAATCCCAACATCACTACAAACGAAGAGGACGTGGAAAAGTGCAACATCGGGACTGAGGAGAACCCAAAAATAATGAAATTATCGAAAATTCTTAGTCCAGAGGTCAAGCAAGACTATGTCAAACTCATGAAGGATTTCCCCAATGTTTTCACGTGGATCTATGATGATTTGAAGGTGTATGACACTAAAGTGATCTAGCATGTTATCTGTCTCAAAGAAGATCAGAAGCCTTTCAAATAGAAGATGAGATGGATAAATCCCCTGTTACTGCCACTGATCAAAAAAGAGGCACAGGAACTTTTCGATGCTAAGATTATCATTTCTTTGTGGTTCTCGAAATGGGTAGCTAATTTGGTGCATGTAAGAAAGAAGAGCGGCGAGATAAGACTGTGTGTAGACTTCCAAAATTTAAACAAAGTGTCCCTCAAGGACCACTACCCTCTTCCTAAAATGGACTATATCCTACAAAAGGTGGTGGGGTCCCAGAAGATGTCCATGCTGGATGGTTTTTCAGGGTATAATTATATCATGGTCCACCCAGATGATAGAGAAAAAACAGCTTTCACAACTCCAAGGGGAACGTTCATGTACGCCAAGATGCCCTTCGGCCTGATGAATGTTGGAGCCACTTTCCAGAAGGAAATGGACATCATGTTTTCCAATGAAAAGGACAAGTTCATTGTGATCTATCTAGATGACATCACGGTATACTCTGTCTTTGACGAACTATACCTCAAGCATATGAATAAAGTTTTCCAGAAGTGCAACAAGTTCGGCATATCGCTAAATCCAAAGAAATCACATTTCGGGGTGGAAGAAGGGAATTTGTTGTGACACATTATCTCAAAGGAAGGAATTAAGATAGACCCCAACAAGGTTGAAGGAATCCTGAAGATCGGAACTCCGCGCAGTAAAAAAGAAGTGCAATCCTTCCTAGGAAAAGTAAACTTCTTGAGGAGATTCATCCCGAACCTAGCAGAGATTATAAAAAATATCACCTGCATGCTTCAAAAGGGAAATGAAATCAAGCGGAACCTGGAAGCCAAGAATTTGTTTGAAGATATCAAGGTGGAATTCACTAGAGCTCATGTGTTATCCAACCCATATTTCATGAAAGATTTAATCTTGTTTTCATTCACCTCATAGAATACGATTATCAACGTGTTGTTACAGAAAGGCAAGCAACACTTCGAGAATCCTATAGCTTATTTCAGCAGGACGCTGCGGGATGCTCCACTAAGGTACAACATTATGGAAAAACGGGCATATTCCTTAGGGAAAGCCTTGAAGGAGTTCAGGACGTACATATTGTACTACCACAGCATGGCTTATGTGCCCAACAACTCAGTAAAGGATATCCTGACTCAGCCCGACCCCGAAGGAAGGAGAGGTAAGTGGATAGTGGTCATGTTGGAATATGACCTGGAGATCAAGCCAACGAAAATAATTAAGGGTCAGGGCCTTGCGAAGATAATGGCATAGTCAAACTGCGAAGTTGTGGGAATAAATTTCATTTTCGATCTGTCAGAGATTCCTCAAGAAGAAATGACTGCATAGGTGTTCCAGGGGTTCATCGATTTGTCGTGGTATGTAGACATCATATATGTGTTGAATAATCTCCAGTCCCCTCCGAGCGTAAGTAAGACTAAAGACATATTTCTCAAGCTTAAAGCGGTTAAGTTCTGCATCTTGGACAACTCACTCTACTAGAAAGACCCTGGGGGGATATTGTTGAGTTGTTTGTTGGAAAATGATGCGAAGTGAGCCATAGAATAATTTCACAAAGGTGATTGTGGAGGACACCACTACTATAAAACCACTGCACACAAAATCCTAAGGGCGGGTTACTATTGGCTACAATATTCGCAGACGTGTACAAAGAGTTCTCCAACTGCCATGAATGTTAGATTTTCGACGAGAGAAGAAAGCTACAGTCTTTGCCACTAAATTCGATCTCAGTCAAAGCATCTTTCATGAAGTGGGGTTTGGATTTCATAGGGGAAATTAATCCACCATCCTCGGCCCAACACAAATGGATACTCACAACCACTGAGTACTTCACGAAATGGATTGAAGCGATCCCCACAAAGCAAGATACCGACGTAGTCATCATCTAATTTCTGGAGACAAACATCTTGTCGAGGTTTGGGTGTCTCGTAAATATCATAATAGACAATGTAGTCACATTCAATTCCAAAAGGATGAAATTTTTTTGTCAGGATTACAATATAACCCCTGGGAATTCTACGACGTACTACCCACAGGGAAACGGGTTAGGGGAATCCTCAAATAAAATCTTAACTAGGATCATCAAAAGACTTTTGCAAGACAATAAGAAAGCTTGGCATAAAAAGATTATATATGCACTATGGGCAGACTCAGTTACCACCAAGAATTCCATCTCAACGTCACCTTTTCATATCGTATACGGCACAGACACAATTTACCCTACCACACTGGGGCTTCCCGTCAGAAAGTTGTTGTAGGAACAGGAGGCTGAACTAGATGACATGTAGAGGAGAATAAGTCAACTGATTCACACACAATAGATGAGGGAATAGGAATACAATCGATCACAACTCTACCAGGAGAATATGAAGAGAACCTTCGACAAGCGCTGAAAGCAAGAGTAATTTCAAGTAGGAGAGATAGTGCTAAGATGGGATGCGAGAAATGAAGATAAAGGAAAGCATGGAAAGTTCGACCACCATTGGACTGAGCCATTCAGAGTCAGCACGTCTTGTGGGAGCAAAGCTTATTTTCTAGAAGGATCAAATGAAGAGTGCCTTGGTTGGGGGCCTGTAAATGGCAGGTTCCTCAAGCATTATCTAACGAAATAAAATCCGTTTAAGTCATCTGTCATTGTAAATAGTCATTTTTGTTTGTGTCAATTCAGTAGGTCAGTAGAAAATTGAAGCTCGAAGTCAAGGCCCTAAGTTTTATGCTGAGTCTTTTAGAAGTTGTGTTGATAGGTTTAGGTTGCGTCTTATTTTTCATATTGCAGTGTGAAAGATTCGAAATAAGGCCCAATGGTCAAGCACCTAGTCTACTATTCTTTGCTACCTCGTAGGGAGGATAACATCTCCATTAGAGCCAGTTGTTAGCGTTGCCATTTTTCTTTCAATTAGATTCGGTTTCCAGTCGATTTATGGCCCATGTGTCAAAACATGTGAAGTCAGGTACATAGAAATGAAGGGGTCGAAGTCATCAAGTGGTTGATTGGCCCTTGGAAACGGGAAGGGATGTTAGAGTCGAAACATGCGTAAATGGTATGAGTATGTTTTTCCCAGAAGGTCAGGTCCTATCAAAATTTAGTCTCTAAGTGCCTCAGGTTGAGTCAAGTAGTTAATGGAAGTCACGTCGATAAGTGATGTAACAATTATCAGTTCATCATGAATGTTGAAGGAATGAAAAATCATGGTGTTCATACCACGTATTCCCTGCAGCCCTTATCGCCTATACCTTACACATAGGAATGTGTTATGGAAGATATGGAGTTCGATTCGAAACATCTAGTCACCATGAATTCAATGTTATTTGGCATGATTCCTCCTTCCACCCGATATATTATAAATCCCAAAGGTTCTACACCCAATTTGTTTTGCGAAATCATATTAAAGCTCTATCTGTAAGTTTTCTCGTAGGCCCAGGTCGATCAAATTCTCCATATTGGGCATCCACCAGATCCACTGTGCGCAAGGTAGATACTAGTCGC
The DNA here is from genome assembly GCA_009831015.1 of Picea engelmannii. Taxonomy (NCBI): domain Eukaryota; kingdom Viridiplantae; phylum Streptophyta; class Pinopsida; order Pinales; family Pinaceae; genus Picea; species Picea engelmannii. The sequence goes on along the minus strand of ML795733.1, from coordinate 250,670 downwards.
GCCATGGCGATCTCTCAAAACATAAAGAAGGGTGCATGAATTTAAAGAATCACCAAACCCGAGCCCCAAAGTGATTGGGATTATTTCTCACACACAATAGGCATTGCCAAGGATAAAAGGGGGATTTTCCCTTTACCCATGGGAACGACAACATCACACTGCGCGGAACCTGGAGTGGAAGGAACTGTGCAGGAAGGAAGGAAAGTATAAGCCCTATCTCCCCAACATTTGATACCTCAGAGAAGGGGAAGACCAAGGAAGAATAAGAGTTGGGGAAACTCGAATCTCAGGAAAGCCGTGTGCACAACCGTTCGCTAAAAAAATACTTATGCGCGATGTCCTCCTGGAGAATTTGGAAGGTACCAGCCGAGAAAGTGGGAGAATAATGAGGAGGATGGATGTCGTGGGTACAAATGATCAAGAAACGTATCAGCAGTTGAAGCTGGCGAATCTAGCCATCGTCGAATTGTACCAGGAAAACAGGGAGTTGAGACAACAACTAGTGACAAAGACCATGGAAGTGTCAGCAGCACAAGGTCGAGAAGGGAACATGAAGTGGCTCAAACGACAGCTCAGAGGGACACAGGATACGATCGTACAGCTACGCGAAGCACAACGGTTGTCGAAAGAAAGGTATGCAAAACACTCTAGAGAATGTGAAGCGGCCAAAGACATAGCCCGCGCAGTTCCCACCGGTGAGAAGAAGAAACAAAATTAGTTGAGTTTGTTCCTGTATCTACAAACAAAAAGAAAAACTTCGCAGTTTTTAAAGATTGTGATATGGCTTTAAAGAGCATCCCAGAAAGAAAATCCATGCGGGATATGGCTTTAAAGATGTGGCTAGATTTAACACCTTTGAAAAAATGGGTTCTGGTTATATTGGCGCAAGAAAGTAAGACTTTGGGCTATGGAGTCAATTCGAGAGCATCCCATTAAAATTAATGAGAGAAGCAGTGAAGAAGGGGGGAAAGGAGATGCAAGGAGAAATGAGAAATGATAGTAGCATAAATTAGAGCTCGAAGAAGGTATCCTACACAAAGTTGAGTGGATGAAGGAGTTAATGTGCATGTTCACTCTAATCAAGGGTGTCTCTGAGACTTGGTCTCTGTAAATTTGTATTCTCGGTGAGTAACAATAAACAAAGTCTATGTATAGCTCACCCCATTGTAATTTTCTCCTCGACATAATAAAATTCCAATTTAAATATTGAATCTATGACTTATTCTGATCTATTCTTTGGAAATTTGGTTTTGAGTGATAGGAATGTATGCATACTCTATTGAAGAGTTTTGTTTGGCCTATAGCACCTCTCCCATTTTCTAGGTGAATTTAAACTTGTATGAGAAAATTTAAACATACATGGGAAAATATATACTTACCTAGGAGAGCTTACATACCCTCTGGACATATTTTTTCTTTCCAGTTACCCAATTCACCCCCAAACAATTTTAATTATTGTAGGTTAAAACAAAAATTCCCTTTAAGAATTTATCTCCATTGTTGGTCGACTCCTTCCGACTGCGTTTACCTCATGGTCAATTTTCCTCATTTAATTGGTCGATGATTTCATTTGGTCGACCCGGCCATCAAAGAATTCGACTTGGATTTCATTTGGTCGAGCTGACCATCAAATCATTTGACCGGGGTGCCATTTGTTGAAAGATTGGTTGTCAATGATTTTTTGAAAGATTGGTTTTCATTGATGTTAACCCTTGAACATAAGTTAACAAGCTTCATGTCAAGGTAAAGAAGTTGTAAACTGAAGTTAACAAGTTGTATTTCGATTGCATGTTAATGTAACTATGAACAAAAGTTAACAAGTTTCATGTCAAGTTAAATTAGTTGTAAATAGAAGTTAGCAAGTTGCATTCCAGTTGGATGTTAAAGTAATTGTAAACAGAAGTTAACATGTTTCATGTCAATAGCATTTCATCATGAGATCCTCATTAAAACACAGAGAAGAATCAATTGGAATATAAATTATGTGAATACTAATTAGCAGATCTGAAGCTAATAATTCGAAGTCAGCGAAGTCCAGTGAAGGTAGAAGTTTGCAGGAGACGAGCGTATGGAGGAAAAGTTAAAGATCCAGGTTCTTTTCATAAATCCATGAGTTGTAGGTGAAAAAATGCAGTCATTTCTTAGATTCAGTAGGGAAAAGTGTGGACATCCATGAGCATACAGGGTATGGGTCGCAAACCTATGAAGAAAAAATGTTGAAGATCATAGATATAAAACCCAGGTTAGCTACAGGTTGAAGGTATTTATTCATGTGTATGTTAGGGTGTGTATTCTGAATAAGTCAGAAACATATATGTCTTAGTTATTCATAAGCATTTGATTTGGAGAAACCTCTTGTGAATCTTGGTATGAGGTATGTGTGTTCGCAGTCTTGATGAGACATCCAAATCAATAGCATCAACAGAAGTATCAGAAACAGTAGCAGTAACATGTTATCAATTATAGTGACATAGGCAGTGACATATTGGTATGCATTTCTATTTCAGGGAGGTTGGATGGGTAAAGGAAGGGGGGTTGTATCCTCCTTCCAGTTGGAGCCGGTAAATTAGGGAGTTGGAAAGTCCTTTAGGTTGAAGCCTGTAAATAGGTGGTTGGAGCCTCCTTCTAGTTGTAGCTGGAGAAATAGGAAGTCGTTGCTTCCAATGAGTGTACTCTTTGATAAATAAGAAAATTATTCCTTGGTTTTTTCCCACATTGGGTTTCCATGTACAATTATAGTGTACTATGTTTATATGTTTTTTATGCATTGAATTATGGTATTTATTATCTATTGAATGCTAATGATGAACTATTGAAGATTATTGAAGATTTTATATTGTGGTTAAGGAAAGAAAAGTGCTCATACTTATTCACCCCCCTCTTAGTATTCCAACAATTGGTATCAGAGAAATTACTTCAAGAAGAAGTCTAACCACTATAAGGATATCATGAAATACGCTAAGACTAGAGCACCAGTGTTTTACAATCAAAACTATACCTTATGGATTAAAAGGATGAAAACCTTTTTACTCACACAGGGATTCGATGTTTGGAAATCAATAGTAGATGGGTATACATCACCAGCCACTCCCCCAACCCATAGAGTTGGAAAGAAAATCAACAAAAACAAATCAAAGGCTAAAGGTACCATTCTGAGAAGTCTAGTTGATTCAGTATTTGTCAAGGTTACGCATTGTGACAGTAAAAAGTATTTTTGAGATAAATTCCAAAATATTTATGAAGTCAATGCCAAAGTTAAGGGAGCTAAGCTTCAAATGTTCAAAGCTAAGTTTGAACAATTGAAGATGAAGCAAGATGGAGATATTGCAACCTACCTTCTACGAGTTGACAAAATAGTTAACACTATTAAGGGATTGGGAGTATAATTTTATGAATCAATGGTTGTTCAAAAGGTATTGAGGTCTCTTCCTATGATATTTGATCCTAAAATATCATCCCTAGAATAAAGAGAATATCTCAATACATTGAGAATGGATGAGATACATGGAATATTTACAACCTATGAAATGAGATCAGAATAAGAGAAACTAGCCACGAAGGAAGAAAATTTCAAGGAATCTAAGAAGACAAAGAAGAAGAACAAGAAAAATTCAAAAATAGGTTGCAGTTGTAGTGAAATTAAAGAAAGGAACTGGGAAGTATAAATGTATGCTTCCATTGAAATGTTTTAATTGTGGTGGTATTGGTCATTTTGCTTCTAAATTTCCTCATAATAATAAATATAGTGATGAAGAAGAAGCTTCTAAAAGGGAAATGAAATATCAAAAGGGAAACAAGAGAAGAAGCAAAAGGAAATTATTCAAGAAAAGTTTCTACTCAAAGGAGGACAATTCATCATCAGACGAGGAAGATAATGATAATGACAATGATTCAGAAAGATTACTCTTCATGGAAGTCGAAGATGATTCCAAAGAAGAAGGAGAAGTCGATCTCAAAGCAGATCTAATCAATGCATTATAAGAACTTAGGAAAGAAAGAAATAAAAACAAGTCAATCAAGGCAGAGTTAAAAATGAAAGAGGGATCTCAGAATTCCAAATCTAAAGAAATCTATCAGATGATCACAAGTCTAAAAATTCAAATAGAATAAGACAAAAGAATTGATGAAATACTTAGAATTCAGTTAGAAGAAAACGAGAAAACGATTGGAAGCTTGGAAGAAAAAATTGTCTCTTTAAGGAAAGATATTCAGCAGAAGAGCACCAAAACACTGGATCAAATCATCAGCAGTCAAAGACCATCCAATGACAAATCCAGACTAGGATACAATCAAGTACAGAAAGACAAATGATCGAGCTCCAAGACAATAGAATAGGAAGAAGAACAAAGAAGTTATGCAGATATTGTCAGAGATTCTGTCAAGAATGAAGAATGCAAGCCCCCAAAGAAGAACATTCCTGAAATAAAGAAAACTCAAGAAGATGAATTTAGAAGGAGGGAATCGCAAAGAATATCATCTACTCCCATGTATCAAAGGTTCTTTTATGGTCATTGTTTTGATTGTGCTAATTTTGGACATAAAGTTGTAAATTGCAGAGCCTATGCCAAGAACCGAAGCAACTATGCAGGGTACTTAAATAATAGTTATCCCAGAAAATATTATGAAGCATACAATAGAAACCAAAAATGTTTTGGCTCATTGAGAAATGGAGTAGAATGCTACAAATGGAAAAAAAATTGTACACATAGCAAAGAATTGTAGATTGACTATTCCACCCATGGAGCGAAAGTAGAACATGAACAATCATATATCAGAACCTAAAGAGATATGGAAAAGAAAGCAGAATCAATGTTTTCTTTCTCTACAAGCCCAACATAGAAAAAGTGATTGGTATGTTGACAGTAGTTGTTCAAAGCATATGACAAGTGACAAGAACATGTTTTTAACTCTGAAGAAATAAAGAGATGGATCAGTTTCATTTGGAAATAATGATTCAACTAAAATTATAGGTAGAGGAACAATTAATCTTGGAAGAAAAGATATCATGGAAGAAAATGTTCTATTGGTTGAAGATATGAAAAACAATTTGTTGTGCATAAGTCAAATGTGTAATCAAGGAAACACACTTCAGTTCGACTTAGAAAAGTGTGAAATTAGGAAAGAAGGATCAAGAAAGTTAGTGGCAACAATGATAAGGACTATGAACAACATATATGTTTTGAATGAAATTGGAAAATAAATTTGTTTCTTAGGAAAGGAAAATGAAAGTTGGCTCTGGCACAAAAGAACTAGATCAGATAGAGAAGAATGAAACATGGGAACTTGTTCCAAGGCCTAAGAATAAGAACGTGATTGGAACAAAATGGTTATTTAGAAAGAAGTTGAACTAGGATGGCCATGTAACGAGGAATGAAGCAAGGTTAGTATGTAAGGCATATGCTCAGGTTGAAGGAATAGATTTTGAAGAAATTTTTTCCCTAGTTGCCAGAATGGAAGAAGTCAAGAAAATCAAAGTATATCAAATGAATGTAAAATCATCATTCCTAAATGGAGAAATAGAAGAAGTCTACATCGAACAACCAAAATGGTTTCTACTGTCAGAAAAGGAAGAAACATAGTTACCAACTTAACGAGAACTCTACAGAGTTCTCGTTTTTTGGGGGGTCAAGTTTTTTACCCCATTTTTAAAAATGGTGCTACCGGTAGAAGCCCCCTCTCTTTTTAGGTGGTTTTTTGATATTTTAAATTTTCTGATACATAAGGTTTCCACTTTTTTGTTTTTAAATTCTCTTTTTTTCCAGTTATTTTCAAATTGTTCAAAATTTTAATTTTTTATTTTTTTTTCTCAACAGTGCTTTTTCATCTATTTTCGAACTTTTTTATTTTTATTTTTATTTTTTATTCAATGGTGTTTTTAATCATATTTTCATGCTCAATCCAATGTTAAAAATGTTATACACCATTTATTTATTTTAAATTAAGATTTTTCATGTAATTATGTGTCCTTAATTAAATTATGGTTCCATACTTTTTGAATATAGTGGAAAATATCATTTTTAACACAATGTTTTACATTTACTTCAATACATAGAAAACAATTGCAATTAAATAACACTATTTTTAAATATTTACTAAAAATACATAATTCATTTTTTTGATAGTTAAAAACTAAAAAAAATAAGAGAACAAAAAGAATTGAAATTAACAATATATATATATATATATATATATATATATATATATATATATATATATATATATATATATATATATATATAT